>CACRXK020001320.1:13861-31779 GCA_902702795.2 Paramuricea clavata | reverse complement strand
AGACACCATCATCATCATCATCACACACCATCATCATCATCATCACACACCATCATCATCATCATCACACACCATCATCATCATCATCATCATCAGACACCATCATCATCAGACACCATCATCATCATCATCAGACACCATCATCATCATCATCAGAACCATCATCATCATCAGACACCATCATCATCATCATCAGACACCATCATCATCATCAGACACCATCATCATCATCATCATCATCATCAGACACCATCATCATCATCAGACACCATCATCATCATCATCAGACACCATCATCATCATCAGACACCATCATCATCATCATCAGACACCATCATCATCATCAGACACCATCATCATCATCATCATCATCATCATCAGACACCATCATCATCATCATCATCAGACACCATCATCATCATCATCATCAGACACCATCATCATCATCATCATCAGACACCATCATCATCACCATCATCATCCTCAGCAAGAACCCATATAAAGACCAGCCCGTTCACCAAGTTTTAAACAACACTCCTTGACAGGTTCAAGGGAACATCGAGAATTTCGAAGATAATTGTGACGACACCATAAGTTGGTTACACTCGATCACATACCACACCGCACTGGTTGAAGGCTGGGGGTTGTATGCAGAAAGTCCATTGATTGCAGAAACTGATATTTATGATAATAATCTTATGCAGAAATATGGAATGTTAAAATGGCAGGTTTGTTTTGAGTAGATATGCTCGGCCTTTAGGCCTGGTTTCCATATGGTCGTAACGGTCGTAAAGATTGAGTCACGATCTTTCTCATCAGCCGAAATACAACATTTCAGAACTGAAAATACGTGGAATGATTATAACCACAGAATACTTATGATTTATATGTGGTTTACAGGTATAAGCTATCAGGTATAAGATCGTGACTCTATTTTTACGATTACGACCATATGGAAACCAGGCTTTGGTTTTTAAAATTACTCGAATCAGCGGATAAAGCTAGTCTGCCAACAAGCCGTCAAAAAGATGTGTTCGCACTGCTTGTCCCAAATTGTCAACAACTTTGCAACAAGCTGTTAACAACTTGTAACAACCTTGTTGTTATTATCAACCATGTCGCAAGGTTGTTCCAACAAGTCCATTACAGTCATGATATAACAATACTGTTACAACCTTGTATCGTCAACCTTGTAACATTCTTGTTATCTCATGACTGTATCAGAATTGTTAGAACAACCTTGTGACAAGTCGGATAATGACATCAAGCTTGTTACAAGTTGTTAACAGCTTGGTCCAAACTTGTTACAACAACTGGGAACAAGCAGTGCGAACACAACTTGTCGACAGCTTGTAAGCAGATTTGTAACAACTTGTTTGCAGACCTGTAACAACTTGTGCGTTTTTACGCGTGTAGTATATAAGTTAGCTGTTGTCCAAACAACTTCTCTTTGCTTTCCAGATCTGGAGAGCTCTACGACTTGTAGTGGACTCAGGCATTCATGCCAAAGGCCTTACGCGTGCTGAGGCTTTAGATCTCTTCGACAAATATGCGTGGGACAACACAGACATTGCAAGGAAGGAAGTCACTCGCTACCAAAGCGTTTTCGGTCAGGCGACGGCTTACACTATAGGTCAGCTTTCGATAACTCAATTTCGTGACGAAGCCAGACGAAACCTCAAGGAAAAATTTAACCTCAAGGAATTCCATTATCAACTGCTCAGCCAGGGATCGTCGCCTCTCTCGTATTTGGCTTCTCATATTACCAAGTACGTTCAATGTGAACTACAGCCAGAGGGAGATGGATGCAAATATATATTTTCACCACCAAAAATAGAGACGCCCCACGAAGAACGAAAAACCGTAGCCGGACTCCCCGTGAAACCCTCGTTGCCTCAACTTCACCGTCGACATTATATATAAGTTCGTCAGACTAGATTGTATTTAAGCCGTGCATTCACACACGATCCGAGAAATTCCCATTTTCTGCCTATATTATTTCAGTTTCACTCAGGGACGCCGGAAAGGGGGGGGCGCAGGGAAGCATCGCCCCCCCTTTAGTAAGGGGAGCAGGGGGGGCGAAAGTGCCCTTAGAGTAAAAATTCTAACCCAAAAAATATGAGGTACAACGATTAAAAGTAGAAATTACGCGTGAAATGGACGTAATATTGAAATATGCGTGAAATTTTCTGGAATATTAGTCAAAAATTAGGTCAACTTTCAAATTTTTTTGCCCTTGTTTTGGTGAATTAAGGTTCCGGAAAATCTTTTGCCCTTGTTTTGGTGAATTAAGGTTCCGGAAAAATTTTTCGGACACGAAATATTAATTAGTGATTGCCCTTACGTCAACATTGCCCCCCTGTGCCCTACCCTCGCTCCAGCGTTCCCGACTTTCACTACCCTATACAATAGTGTTGTTACGTCCAACCAGTGGGATTTATTCGCGGGGCGGAATATTTAGGAATATGGCCTACATTAATTAATTTAGAAAGTGATTCAACCTATTTGGACACCCATAATTCTACAGACTAACATATGTTTGACGAATGCCTGTATAGCATCAATTTAAAACTATATTTAAATAGCAATGCAACTTAAACAATAATTGGGCTGATCGAGCGCACGCATTGCATGTTAAATAGAATGCACTGAAAAACACACTGCACTTTTGCGCGCTCTAATGAAATTTAAGTTTCTATAGCTACTTGTTGTAGAGTTTAAATATAATTGCACTTTATTCTAGTTTGCGGTACTTTCAGTGTAAATATTTTAAAATGAGTCGTGGACATATGGTACAATTGTAGTAAAATTGTAGTTTAGATTTAAAGCAAGTCATTCGTTAGACATTTTCTTAAACAATTGTAAAATATATATACTTCTATTTACTGTGGCACGTTGTAAAAATACCATTTTAAACACATTAAACTATTCCCAAAATATATGTATATTATTGATGTAAAACGTGAGACTTCACGGTCATGATTTCTTTAAGTGTTTTTCGTAATAATTGAGAATTTGCAATTTCTTTCACATATTTTAAGGAAACTCTAATCAGTTTATTTTACGAGAGCTTTCCGGCAATATATCTGCATGCCTGAGTATATATATCCGTTTTAAAGCCCGGTATACTGATCGAAAACTTTGCCAAATTATTTACGGAGGTCATACGGTCTTGATTGAACTTAAAGTTTATGTAAATTAGCACGATTCTGTATCAGATATACAAACTCCTTGAAGCTCATGAGTTCGTTTGTGTTTTCTTCATAAATTATGAGTTTCACAAATGATAATACACATGCTGATTATCAACTTCAAGTATATTGGCACTGGTGAAAAAGGGGAAGTGATGTTTAAGTGTCGTGAATAATTAATTCAGTCATTCTGTGAATTAACCATCGTGTTGTACATTGTTAAACCAGTGTTCAATGTTCATCCGATCCTGAATCTGACGTTTTTTAAATGTTATACTCAAAAGTGCATAAAAACAATGGAAAATTTGACCGTACATGCATGACACCATTATTTATGCAACAACACATGTAACACTTGCCTGTACTTATGTTACATGTCAGATAAGGAAGTTGATAATATAATGATTGCCTAAGACTCTCCCATGACGTATGTATAAAAAATTGAGAATGTCCCTCGGATCTTCTTGCCGAACACAAAAGTTCCTCAGGCTCCATGGATTGCGCTTTGGAAAGTATTTCAATAAAGTACAAAATAATCAAGTCCGAATAATTTCAATTTAATATCGACGTTCGACCAATATTCAGTGATCAAGAGGATGCTAATGAACACTAAGATAAAGTTAATTCATATCAAACCGTCCAAGCGACTGAAAATGAAAATATTCGAAATTTCCATTCCACCTGCATGTGTCTGTCTATAATTTCACGATTTATTTTCGAATTATAATTTCACGCTTTCTGTCATATTGCTATCTACATTGTTTCAAAATTCACTCTTTCAAATACCTCAATTAAATACAATCACGAATAGTGACCTCCGAAAACGATAAAGATTTTGAAAAGTGTTTATAAGTTTACACGGTGTTTCAACTATAAACACGTCAAAAGAACACTTTTCAAAATGTTTACCGTTTCGGAGTTGTTATTGTACTGTGTGCGATTAAAATTCTCCACAAATACCTTAAAACTCCAAATATTTTGGTGGACATGTTTCAAATTGTGAAACTAACCCTATATTCCTGCATATTTTAGCGCAGAACAACATAATTATTTGGTGGTGAAAGACAGGCGGAAATATAGGATACATGGCATGGACACATTCCATGTGTAACATGCATTAAACCAAACAATACAATTCTACGTATTTACAAATAATTCAAATATCTTACGGACGCGGAACAATGAGCCAAAATTAACTTGATTGTTGCTGTTTTGGCTGCAAGATCAAATTGACCGCTACCTTCGACCTACTGCTGTTTAAGCAACGAGAGCGATGCCGGTTAATAGCGTACGGAAAAAGTTCAAAAAGCGCTGTCGTGTCGTTGCCAGCACCGTTGGAGTTATTCTTCTTGTTTCACTAACGTTATTCGTTGTTGGGCTCGTGCTTATATTAAACAATAAATGCGACGATTCCGAAGAAACAGCAGGTAACGTTGATCTATGCAGACATTCTAATGAAGCTATAAAATCAGGATTGATTGACTTGTTGGCTAATGTACGACGTACGTCTAACGAGATCTGCCCGTGTGCTGCTTTCCTTACATCATCAAATAAAAAACTCGTGCCACCTCGCGAATTCCTTAATCCTGTCACAATAAAAGATACTACAGACCAGGCCAGAAGATTGTTTAAACAGCTTAAGTCCCTCACAATCGATGAGTCTAAGCTAACGCCACGAGAGTTAAGAAGCTTAGCGGAAGTTGAACATTTTTTATCGCACAACTTTGGTGATCCTGAAGAAGATTATTACACCGGTTCATGGTTGCTTGGTCCAAATATAATGTGTACTTCAGATTACATGTGTCAGTGGTTTAAATATCATATCGTCTATACAGCTATTGTTCCACCCAAATCCCTGCAAGATATCTTGCAAGTTCGCAAAGCGCTTGCGTATTATAACAAAACGGTTTACCAATACATGGAAAATATCCGTTATGGCGTCAGGAGTGGAATGGTACAATCCATTGAAGCGTGTTTGGCAGGGCTTTATGCTATTAAAACTGAATATGTAAAGATTGCAGAGTTTAATGCTACAGGTAAGCGTTTATTAGAACTGTCTAAAGCTGCGTTGATTGGCTAATAAGTTCGCGTATTTCACGACTTTTCATTGTCTTGGACTTGGTAAGAAATATGATAGCCACTGTAGATAATGGTCAAGTTCAAAACGTATACAACGTTGACACGTTAAGAAGACAGTAAATTAAAGTAGGTCTGCGCATGCTACAAGACTGCTCTGTATGTACTGAAAAGAATCAGCACTATTTCTTTATGCAGATTGACCACAATTTGCTGCACGAGAGTGCTCAATGAGTCAGTGGAATCTAACTATATATACACGGTCATTGCATCGCTATATAGTCGTGGTTATTTCATGAAAACAACTACATCCTGCAGATTTCTATAGTTAATGATCTCAACTTAATTTGAATACGTATGGGAGATTATCGGATTACTTGAGAAAACACGATTACACAATAATTATCACAATTTATAATAGTTTATACCTGTAAACCACATATAAATCACGAGTATTCTCCAGCCTTAATCACTCCGCGTATTTTCAGTTCTAAAATGTTGTATGGCTGATGAGAAAGATCGTGACTCAATGTTTACGATTGCTATGTAAACATCATCTATAATAACCATGTCATGTAATGTGGGCCCAACATTGAACTGGGGGAACGCCGGGGGGGTTTTCAATATGTGTTAATTTAATTACAGTGTTTGTCCCATAGATTGTATTGTCAGTAATTTATTTAGTATTTCTATACTCTCGATACATTTAAAGGCATTCTGCGGGAATGGTTTGTCCAGTCCATGCTAAAGCCACACTACTATGCAAGTCTAAGCAAAGAAGCAAAAGAAGAATGGCTTAAAACGCACGGGAAAACTGTCGGTGAATCCATACAGGAATTTCTTGTAGAGCACATTGGAAAACCGCTAGAGAAATTATTAAAGTAAGATTTAAACTACAAATTACTTTATTTATACTGGATAGCTCTATTAGTTTTGAACTGTCATCCTTAGTCTTATAGGTCCTGGAAGTGTTCCCTTCCGATATTGGTCCGATTTAATGCAGGAAACATAAACTAAACTAACTTTATTTATACTATCAGTTCTGAACTGTTCTTCCTAGAGGTCCAGTAAGGGTCATCTCTTATTGATCCAGTGTTACTACAGGAGGAGACATAAACTAAACTAACTTCATTTATACTGGATAGCTCTATCAGTTCTAAACTGTTCTACTTAGAAAAGACACACACACTAACCACAATGTCATATATAAACATTCCTATTACAATCATGTTATAGGTTTCTGGAGTACGACAACATGTTGTACTGTGTTCCTTCAAGCGTTTCAAGCGGCCTTGCAAACCTCCCTCTATCCCATATTTATTTTAACGGCACAAAAACTGACAAGACTACCACCCCGTTTCTACCGACTGGAGAAAAACTCAACGGGAGTAATGCTTATGAAAAATTGCTTGCGTTTCATACCACGACGAATATGACAGCAGATGAAGTTTATTCGCTTGGCTGGAAGCACGTCAATCTACTTTATCCACAGGTGAGATCGTCCTGCAATGGACCAGCGATTCCAGTTACTGTATATAGACTAAATGTTGATCTACGCAAGAAGACTGAACAAAACTATCCCGATCACCACAGCTAGAAACTAAAATTAGTGAAATTGCAACGTTTGGTTGCGAAATGTTGTAAAATGAGCCTAAAATATAGCCCTACGAAATTCGCAGATTTTATATTGTATTACGCACGGGAAAATGCACACCACTTTCGACCCAAATGTGGTTCAAATTCCAGCGCGTATGACAAATTAATACAAAATTTGCAAATTTCGCAGGGGTATATCTTCCTCATGACAACATTTCGTAACCAAACTTTGCAATTTTACTAATTTTGATATGATGGATTTTGTTCTTCTTGTGTACAACAAAACTTAGTTTGTAGGCTGAGTAGATGGAATTGCCTATTCTATTTTAAGTGAATAGTTTAGTACAGGTTTCCTTCTGTAATAACACGGGTTTACCAGAAAGAATAGTTTAGACCTGTTTATAGAGCTATCTACTGAAAATTAATTAATTTAGTTTAGGTTCTTTCCTGTTGTAACACTGGAGCAATAAAGGAGGCCCCTCGCTGGATCTCTAGAGGGAAGAACAGATTAGAACGGATAGAACTATCCAGTAGCAGTGTAAATAAGGTTAGTTTTAGAACTGTTGGAGTTATCCAGTATAAATAAAGTGTGTGTTTTTCAACCCGAAATATAGTTCATTATTTTCAGATTCTTGAGTTGGCAAAAAACGTCACTGGACATTCAAATGAAAGTCAGGCAATAAAAGATTTTCAAGACCTTCTAACGGACAGAAGTCAATATTACAACAAGCAACCCTTTCCACAAAATGAATCGTTTGCCGAAGCAATAAAAAACTGTGTCGGTGTTGATAATGCGAAGAAATTCTGCGCGAAAAGATGGGAGGCATTACAAATCTGGTTTGATGAAGAAGCGAAGGTAATATCAATAATATTTGCGTACACATTGATCTTTTTCAGACACAAACCACGACAGCTTATTGTAGAATACTACCTACACTGGACCACTACGTTTGAGATATCTTTACAGGCAGTTCACACACAAACAATGGGAGCGTGTTGTAGAATACTACCTACACTGGACCACTACGTTTGAGATGTATTTTGCCGGCAGTTCACACACAAACAATGGGAGCGTATTGTAGAATACTTCCTAGACTGAACTAGCATGCATGTTTGTAATACATCACACTAATGACTCAATATATATTCCATTTTTAGCTACTGGGCAAACTAGATCCAAAGACATACAATCTGTTTCACTATACTGGCTCAAAAAGAACGACGCCGAACTGTCCGATACAATTAATACCAAGTTTCATGCCTGTGGCAGCACAAAGTTACCAAAACAGCCCAAGTTGCAGAACACCTGCAAGAATCAGGCTGCCTTTCTTCAATGATAATTACGGACCTCGTTACCAGGGACTCTCGATCAATGCGCACGAAGGCAGACCTGGACATCACACGCAGGTCAGAATTATTTGCCCTTTGAATTATTTATTTAATGTCGATGCATCAGCGATCGCACAATTCAACCGAGCCCATGACCTCACATGATTCAAGTGCACGTCACTGACATAGGTTACACTATAACGCTACGGCTAGCAGCCGAGCAATCGAGCATTCCGTTAAAAGTTCACTCAACTCAATCAATAATTAGCAAATCATTTTAAAATCATTCAAATTTCCCGTGTCTCATTCAGATGCAAGGCTATCCAGAAAATTTCGAAAGCAGTTGTCCTCGACCTCGAGATGATTTAAGATGGCTTAATAAAAAAACAAGATACAGCGCGTTTAGCGAAGGATGGGGTTTATATGCTGAGTATCCGTTAGTTCCAGAGTTTACGAACGCTTATGAAAACAAACCGTTAAGTCGATATGGGATGTTGAAAGGCCAGGTACGTCGCTTTGAACTGGTTCACGTTTTCGCTACGTGCGTGGTAATATCCAACCTCTCATCAACGCTCATGCAACTTTTTTTCTCGTTTGACCGGTGCATGAGAGTTGAGAAAACTCTCATGCAAACTCTCGCTTCTCAACTCTCATCAACTGTCATGCAACTCCGCTTTCTCGATTATCGGCGGTTACGCCAGAATAGGGCCGCGTATGGGACGCATCATATATGACCGCGACTGTTGTTACTTTATTTCTAAGCATCATTGAGTCAATAAGGGATTATTCTTACTGGAACAGTTTGGAACTGATAGAGCTATCCAGTATAAATAAAGTTAGTTTAGTTTTGGTTTCCTCCTGTAGTAACACTGGATCAATAAGAGATGATCCTTACTGGACCTCTAGGGAGAACAATTTAGAACTGATAGAACTATCCAGTATATTAAATTTAATTTAATTTAATAGCTTAGCCCTTGTACAAATGTTAATTATTAGCACATGGCAGGGAATCCGCAACAGCGCAAGCCAATTACTGCGGCCCCTTTAAAACTTAACAACAACAAACATAATGATAATATAGGAACGAGTTGTTTCCTTGTCCTCAGAGGCAATAATAATAATAAAATAAAGTTAGTTTAGTGTCCAATGGAAGATACGATAATTTAAGTTAAAAAATTAACCTATGTTGCCTCTACAATTTGGGAACCACATTGTATTCAGTGCAGGCATTTCTTGCAAATGTTTTATTCTCACTAGATATGGCGTGCTCTGCGGTTAGTCGTCGATTCAGGTCTTCATCACAAAGAAATGAAAAGAGACGAAGCGCTGGCTTTGTTCAGCAAATACATGTGGGATACGAGTGATGTCGTGTCGAAAGAAATAACCCGATACGAAAGTGTTCCTGGTATGTAGATTCCAGTCTTTTCTAGCGCTCGTTCTTTAGATATTAATGCCAGTATACAAGAGACATGTAATCAGTTTGAATCATGGCAGAGAAAAGATTGTTCGTCCAATCATTCATCTGTGTTCGTCTAATCATTCATCTGTGTATTATGCGTCAAGATAAACTACAATCTTGGACGCAAAATTCGCATACCCTTATGATAAATTCCATGTTAAAGTGTGACTAACCCCAAATATGATTTTTGGTATGGGTAATATTTGGGTCATTCTAAGAAGAAATGTAGTATATCTTTGTGGTAAAAAATCTCATCTTGGTCAACTCTTTCACTGTCAAAGTTCCAGATATGATGTCATTAGGTGAATTTTTGGTACAAAAAACAAAGGAAAACTAATTTGCAATTCACCTAATGACATCATATCCGAAAACTTTGACAGTGAAAAAGTTGATCAAGATGGAATTTTTTATTATAAAGATATATTACATTTCTTTTTCGAATGCCCTGCTGTCCCAACTCAATGTTGAGCTAGCTTGTGTCATGGTAAAGTACCAAAAGTTGTTTCGGCGCTGTTTGCAACATTGAACTGCGGAAGAGCGGGTGACGAAGTTTGTTTTGTCAATGTGCATTAACTTTGCAATATTCGCTGGAACGGTCTCAAGAATTATATCCAAGATTGTAGATTGTAACTAGAATAGGTCGGAGTAACGCAAACTATGCTTGCAATGGTTCTGGGATGAAATCATGTCTGATAGTTTATCCAATAGTAAGACAAATTATTAGTTAGATGGATGATACTGTTTTGATTATATTTCAAACTGTAAACAAGGCCATGCACAAACTAAATTTCTTGTCGTTCATTTAGGTCAAGCGTCTTCCTACAAGATTGGCCAGCTCACGTTTATCGATCTTCGAGATTATGCGCAAAAACAACTTGGGGAAAAATTCAACATGCGGGATTTTCATTACGAACTCTTACGTCATGGCTCAGTACCTTTACATTACATCAAGTATCAAGTGAACAAATACGTGGCTTGTAAAACGAACGACGCTGACTGTCAATACTCGCGGACTACGGTTTCAACTATGTTATCAGATAGCAACGATATGAGCCTATCTGACGCTGAATTAGATTTGCACAAAATGGTTAATTCGGAGAGATATTATTAGCATAATTCACGCATTAGAGACACATATAAGCACTCGCCAAAATGACAAATAATTAAATTGGTACGTTTCAGCAGGGGTTACAGGACAGAAGATTGTTGTGAACTTCAGAACTGGTACTGAACAGAACGAAAATTATATGTTTTTGTTGGATTACGGATATCCCGACACTAAGTAAATATTTTTACTATTAATTTAATCATCACTTTTTAATTCTCAAGCCAGATCGATCAAGGGGGGTGGCCCCCCTTGACCCCCCCCCCCATCCCCCAACAACATTTTAAACACTGAATTCAGAAAGATTCAAAAATCCTTTTGTATTTCGTGAATTAAAACGCTAGTGTTGAACCAATTTACTACCAGAGATTCAGAGAAATTGAAATTCACTAGCCCTAGCCTGCGAACAGGTTCTATATTGAAGCGGTCCGGAAGCGAAGCTGCTCGCACTCGCAGGTCCAATATGATTTTTGGTATGTGTAATATTTGGACCATTCTGAGAAGAAACGTATCTTTAAATAAATACCTCATCTTTTTCATTGCCAGAGTTGTACGATACGATGTCATTAGACGATTTTTAGCAACAAAAGCGAAGGCAAACTAATTTGAAATTCATCTAATGAGTAATGACATCAATCTAGTAGCTTTGGCAGTCAAAAATTAGTTTGGGTGAAGTCGAAAATAAAGGTATACTATTATATTCCTTCCTCTCAAAATGACCTACATATTGGGGGTTATATATATATAGTCTCACTGGACGGTAGCCAGAGTAACTCTCGAATTCTTGCGCAGCACATTGACTGGTAAATCTCAGTATATTAGCGGAACGTCAAACCGTATAAATTCGTGGGAAAGTGAAACCTCTGCGTGCATGTTGAGTTCGCATTGAGTTGAAAGAAATCTACAACTGTGTTTCAGCGTTTGCCTTGAAATACTTCGCAAACCGATATAATATTTAATTAACATCTCCACCAGTTCCAAACTGTTCTCTTCAGTTGAGGCAAATCCAGGTAATCCCTGATCTATATAGATAAGGAATCCGGATTACTTGGAGAAACTATGTGTTATTGAAATTATATTCAAACAACTGTATATTGCGAGAATTAAACTTCGGTCACAACTACGCGTGAGTACCCACATCAGATACGCCTGTATTCAAACAGGTTGCAGATAATTTATTGAGTCGCGCCATTACTTTAATCAAATAAAAAATTTTCGATTGGATGTCCACTTTGCTCTATATTTTCGAAGGTTTAACTATGACAAACTGTTTAACTATGACAAGTAGAAATGTCAACGCAGACTTGACAACGCATTGCAGAAATGTCAACAAGCTTCATGGCATGATGATTTTGTTAAAGCTTAATATTAAAAGGAGTTGAGAAGGGAACATGACGTCTTAAGCAGCTGGTGACGGATTGCCCCTCGTATATTTTGACTCACATCTCATCTGCCTCATTCACGATCAAGACGTTGAAACGTTCACGTTGTCAATAAACCCAATTCAAAATGAAGAGATCTAGGACTTGTTATATCGCTGCGTTAATATCCCTTGGCGTGTGTTTATGTATTCTGGGAATCGGTCTCATCATCGGGGGCTCCTTGTCCTTCAAGAAATGTGAAAAGGAAAGCGCAAAAAATGAACAGCAAACCCTCGAAAACGGACGATGCGATTTTAGCCACGAAGCAGTACGCATTGATCTTGAGGAAGAAATATGGCACGTTATGGATGTTTTTTATTCGCTGTATCCAAATAAAATAATCTGGCACGCGCGCGCACAGGGCGACGATTTAAAACATTTTCGACCGTATAATTGTTCGCCTGCAGCTCTGAAAGAAAGAACGGACATCGCAGCGCAGTTGTACGGAGACGCGAAAGAACTACGAACACATGCCAATGAAAGTGAACTCAAACCTAGAGAACTGAAGGCTTTAATACAGCTCTTACATTTTCTCAAGTCTGATTTTGGACAGCCATATGGAGAGAATTACTATTCTGGTAGGTATATCAATCAATCACACAATGGCATTTTATTCATTAAAGAATATTTTGAGAAAATATTATGGCCATATGCGAAGTCGTATTGCAGAAAATGTTAATATAAACCTAAATATATAGCTACGAGTAGGAATATACCGTGACAAACATGCCTATCTCGTGTTTTACATTGTGTCTAAAGTAAACAATATGCGAGTAAAACTAAACACCATATTAATACAGAAATTGCTAGTTCCATGCATTCCCCATTTCCAAAAATCTGTTTTTATAATTTGACAAGAACTTTCGTCGCGCTACCTAAGGGTAAAGCTGCAAAACCGACAGTTTGTTTCTACTTAAGAAAGAGAATATTCCAGACGTATCAGTACAATATATTAGTGTTTGTTTTTTTGTAATGTGCACTAGCTAACGATTGAAGGTCGTAAAAATAGAGTCACGTCCTTTCTCAACTGCCAGTTTCTAATAATTTTATATACCTGTAAACAACATATAAATCATAAGTATTTTTCTATTTATAATCACTCAGTGTATTTTCAGTTCTAAATTAGAACTGCTGTTGCTATATGCTATATTGAATCTATTTCATTTATGATTGATTAGTTTCGACTGATGAGAAAGATCGGGACTCAATCTTTACGACCGTTACGAATATATGGAAACCAGGCTTAAATTTGCACTTAGAAACTTCCATCAGCAATGCACTAGCTTCAACAGTATTCTAGATTAAGCTTTATAGGGTTAGTAGATTTATTTAGATATAGTTGATCATAAATATAATCCTGCAAATTGTTTCCTTTGCTATTATCCAATACAGGCAATATAGGCAATATTGAAAACCAGTGTCGAAACTGGCCATAGCAACAGGTCATATATGCTACGCAAATTTTTAATGATTTGATTTATTCAAACCTTAATTTACAAATGTATTGTCTCTAACACATGTATTAGCATAGCATGACCATTTTATATCTTTTGATCTTTATTAATTTACATGATCCAAGAAGCCGCGGCAATGAACTTTCCAAAATATACTATAGAATAATTAGAATTGATTGCGTTAACAGAGAGCGCGCGAATTTTAGCAAGTACATCGAGTTCGTTTCAAGCAATTTTGCAATCTGAAATAATGGTAACCCAGCACTGAAACTTACATAAGTTTAAAAGATTAACTTGGATAAACAAGTTTTAAAATCGGTTCTTAATCATTTAACTGCCTAATTTGGTGGTATATTTTTTTTAAAGCAATTGTAATCCAACATTTTCAAGCAGAAATTATCGTTCTTAATGGCTTTATATTTTAGAAAATGCATTTCAACAGGTTAAATTCACACCTGCATATAAGATTCGCACCACCCTGAAGAATCAAACTAGGATTAATCGGCTTAGGAAGGGCCTGGGTATATTAATTTAAGAATTAGCATCAATCATTCATTAAGAATCAATCATTATTAATTAGTCTATGATAATCGTTTCCCCATGTAGCTAACATATACGAAATAGAATCTGGTATTTCAAAGATGTTTACTGTACTGAAACTGTATCTAAACTGTTTTCCAATTGTAAGATTGAACATAGCCTATCGAAGGGAATTAGATGACTGACAGTGAAACTCATTAGAATAACAATATAGGCCTAACTCATTATCTAGGTTTGTCAACGTTTATTCCTAAATCTGGTCCTTCACCGCCAAATCCGCCAATCACAATTTCCAATTTACCCTATTGTTCGAGTCACGGATAGGTAACTTTCCTAAAACATTGCTATTGGTTAGTTGGGCAAAAATACAATACGCCGTGACGGTGAACGACCAGATTTATGAACAAACGTTGACCAACATAGATAACGAGTTGTATTGTTAGTCTAATTAGTTTCACAGCCATCTTCCCTTCGATAGGCCGTGGATTGAAGTAGGCCCAAGGTTTAAGGCAGATTACTAGTCAGGCGATAGACGCGCGCATTTAATCAACATCTAATCCTGGTGTCACGCGAATAACTTGTGCGCTTTATTTAATTTTTTTTTTGAAACGTGGGTTCATCATCACAACTAAGACGTGACTTATTACTTATATACCGCACTTAATGCTGCTCTTAACTTACAGTCAATATAGTTAGTTTTGTCAATGGAAATGTGGAGTGGAAGATTATATATATATATATACAATTCAGACTTCTAGACCAAACCAGCAGCAGCTGTGAAGAATGTAAGGGTTTATACTTGCATTTTTTTTGAGAAGTTCCTGGTAAGTCTAAAATTGTTTATATCTTCCACTCGAATGCCGTTGACTGTCATCGGCATAAACATTTAACTTGGATGGTTATGCCGTTAATTGACTGTCTTCGGCATAACCATTCAACTTGGATGGTTATGCCGTTGACTGTCATCGGCATATAAACCATTTAACTTGGTCCTGCTGCTCCTGCATGGATGTTGAATATTATACCGTAGAATATTATAACCATTCAACTTGGAAAGTCAACCTGTAGTTATCAGAGTGAGAAAATAATGTTCACGCATTAACCATTATTCGTTTATTTTATTATAGTCTTGGCTATATAATGTAATAAGCAAGATACAAATTATTGAACGATCTGTAGTTCAATTTTCCAGTTGCTTTAAAGTGTCAACAATTCTGACGTTATGGTACCACCACTGCTGTCCTGCATATGTTCAATGCAACCATGCACAGTTAATAAAATCAACGCACCTCCAAGTGAAGATCACGCACGACTCGTCTAAGTACTTCATGTATATACATTTTGCATGGCACATGCGTAAATAACAGTATGAATTTTTTATTCTTGATAATAAAAATAAATAATAAACAATAAATAAAGCAATAGATCAGGGAACGATCGTGTTTAACAAAGCAATTCTCTAAGCACAGATCCTGGACACGTGCAGTTTTTGAACTTAAAGATCAATTTTAGAATTATGATTCTCGGCTATGCACTGTTATATATAGCATTTTAACAAAGACTGTCTTTCACCATTTTTTCCCATATGGCGCATGACTAATTAATTAAAAGTGCATGAAAAGTTAATGAAAAGTGTTGATTTGTTAACAAGAAAACATATCATATATGCAAGCGCAGATACAGATCCGAGCAAGCTGGGAACATTTCAAGCGAGTTATATATATTATTCATTAATATGATTTATAGATTCTTTTGCGTCTTGCTATAAAAGTCAATTCACACTAAATACAACTTTTGCCTAAAACTGTCGCATGCAACTTGCCTACAACTTGACTGTGTAAAGCAAGCACAACTCGCCTATAGCTACGTTGTTAAATTGACCTTAAGGCAACCTAAGCTGATCTCGAGGGTCTTCCAAGGGTTTCTAGGGAACAAAGATATATTTTGCAATGAGAACTTGTTCATAAAGAACCAGGGAACATGTATATCAGCTTGGATGGAGAGCAATATAAAACACAAACCGTGCATGTATACATAATATTTCAGACTTTGTTTCTTAATTTATCGGGTAGCCTACATACCAATACTGAATAGCCAGAGTGCTGGTACATCTTTAACTAATTTTTCAAGGGTGTTTAATTTCTTTTTCTATACTGACTATATACATGTAAAGAATGTTCGATCTTAAAAATAGCTATAAATATTCCCATATTCTGTCTATATAATATAATTAAACAATTATTAAACACCATATATAACTTCTTGCTGAAACACAGCTACTTCCGCGCGAGACAAATAACGCTCTTAATGTCTAATGATATTCGATGTATAATTAGAAATGCAATTCATTTTAATTGGATTAATTAGCCAGTATGAAGGACCCAAATTAGAAGGCAAATTTCTAAGTATGGTTTATATTACAGTATTTGTGATTAAAACCACACACAATGCTTTGGTATCTCTCAAACGTGCATGCCACACATTTTAAAACGCTGTCGATAGCTAATGGAGTAATGCTGATTTCATATATATCTTTCTGTGATTATAGAATAGGAATTTAATTTGCGTAGGTACGTTTTGAAGAATTTGTGAGAAATGTTTGAGGGAACTGCCAACGGTATAACACCGAAAAAAGATCATGGGAATTGTATGATTTAAACCCATGATCTTGGTTTAAACTTCGCATGGTTAGTGCGATATCACGTCCGCAAAACTTTGAACGCTTTGCTGCTTGGAGTGTTGTCCAATCTAAGTACTTTACATGTATTCAAATAAAAACTCTGCATGCCAAACTATAAAGAAGTTTATATACAATCTGTACCTTTCTAGCTGATCTCACTTCGCTTGTTTCTTAGTACCTTTTCCACTTCGGCCAAAACCAGTGGCTGAAATATACAACACGCTTAGTGAAACTCCTTTGCCTAAAACTGTGTCGCATGCAACATGCTTCCAACTTGAGTTGTACTGTATAAATCAAGCACACAACTCACCTACCGCGTTGTCGTAGGTGAGTTGTGTACTTGATTTACACAGTACAATTCAAGTTGGAAGCGGGTCAGTGCATGCGACAGTTTATAAAGGCAAAGGTCGTGCAATGATAAATCGGTCTCAGATTTACGTTACCTTTGCTTTACGATTCATTCCTTCGTTAGTTAGCCTTCGCAAAGCACCATTCATTGACGGTATAAATATACAGTCTGCTCTATAGCTGCTCGTAACTTTATTTTAAACTGACACAAAAAGTTAGGCTCCTATACTATCGTTCATAATAGTATTACCCGACGTCGAGTACACGCTCGGCCAACCGATTAAGAATTTGCAGTGATGTTTTCGACGTAGTTTTACATTCCGGCAACACTCAACTCCCAAGAGAAATGCGAACAATTGTTTAAAATATGCAAAACATTGACATTCAGTTACCGACTCTTTGGCTTTGTACCTAGACTTAAAATTCTTAACGTAATATTAAAATGGGGAGAAAGTGAATACAGTGCTATTGTAACTGCGTGATGTTGCTTAAGCCTAGTTTCCATTTGGTCGTTAGTTGTCGCTGGCACGAAGATTTTACCGTGTTTAAATAAATGTTCAATGTTCAATGTTCAATGTTCAATCCTCAAGGGAACGCAAGACAATAGTCTAGTTCTCTCGAACAATACGAGAACGCTACGAAAACGGCACAGTGTAAACGCTGCCTAAGACTTAGCTCATTATATGGTACCATCACCTGATAAATAAGCTGGGCTGCGA
>CACRXK020001320.1:0-13841 GCA_902702795.2 Paramuricea clavata | reverse complement strand
AAGGGGGGGGGGGGGGGTCACATTTTTTTAGCCAGGAAAAAGGGGGTTTAATAAAATATTAGACAGTTTATGAAGGCGGGGAGGGGGTCTGCTGTTTTAGTTCAATTAATTGTTTTATACATGCCTTCTCACATTTTG
Organism: Paramuricea clavata; assembly: GCA_902702795.2. Lineage (NCBI taxonomy): Eukaryota > Metazoa > Cnidaria > Anthozoa > Malacalcyonacea > Plexauridae > Paramuricea > Paramuricea clavata. Next base: position 13,703 of record CACRXK020001320.1, on the reverse strand, counting down.
TTTGAGTTGCATTGAAAAAAAATGATTCTTTAAACTTAGAATGAAAAGTTTGAAAAAACTAAAGTTTTGTATGTGACTATGTGATTGGTATAATATAAATTTTAGTATTTGATTTAAAGCGCAACTAGAAAATTAGAAAATTTAAAGTGCAATTAGAAAATTTATTGAATGCAGGGTTTAGTAGTAGGTAGGTACATTTTTACTGACACGAACAAGAGAGAGAGGGGGGGGGGGCATTATTTTTCCGGGTTATGGCAAAGCAGGGTCACAAAATATCATTCCTTAAAATTTTGAATTACACCTCCCCACCCCCCTGATAAATTATGACCAGCCCTTATTATTCAATTCACCCCCAAACGAGTGGGGGTGGTGGGAGTGGTGTCTAATCGTCCGGTCATCTGGGAAACTGTCTGCGAAACGCCGTTTCATGCATTTTTAAACGTTTTATTATAATCCGAAAGCCACAGACTTGTTATATTTATGTAACAAGATTAGTCCTAAAGAAAAGTGGGGAATTGGGCGTCCGGACTCTTCCAATACCCCCGCCCCCCCTCCCCCGTGGTAACATCTCTTATATTTTATTTTCACATATTTTAAGGTGATTGGATGATGGGTCCAAGTCGTTTTTGTGCCGAAGCAATGTGTTCAATTGGCAGCGACCTTTACTATCATTTCACCACAGAGAGGTGGTCATGGCAACCAAGCACGTATGATGACGTCAGCTATATCATAGAGCAACTGAGAGGCCACACACCATTGATCGAACAATACATATCTAACATGAAGTACGGGATAGCGGCTGGAATGGTGCGTTCTGTGGAACAATGCGAAGCAGGGTATTACTCCTTCGTCAGTAGATTCCAGCAAGTGTTGGCACTGGGGAAGAAAGGTTCGTTTTATCAAATTTAATGTTCTCCCTGGAGTTCCAGCAAGGACCACCGCTTATTTATCCAGTGTACCTAAATTAAACTTATACTGGATAGTTCTAAACTGTTCTCCCTAGAGGTCCAGGAAGAGGTGCCATCTCTCATTGATCCAGTGTTACTACAAAAGGAAACCGAAACTCTCTATCAGTTCTAAACTGTTCTTCCTAGAGGTCCAGTAAGGGTCATCTCTTATTGATCCAGTGTTACTACAGGAGGAAACCCAAACTAAACTAACTTTATTTATATTGGATAGCTCTATCAGTTCTAAACTGTTCTCCCTAGAGGTCCAGTAAGGAACATCTCTTATTGATCCAGTGTTACTACAGGAGGAAACCTAAACTAAACTAACTTTTATTTATACTGGATAGCTCTATCAGTTTTAAACTGTTCTTCCTAGAGGTCCAGTAAGGATCATCTCTTATTGATCCAGTGTTACTACAGGAGGAAACCTAAACTAAACTAACTTTATTTATGCTGGATAGCTCTATCAGTTCTAAACTGTTCTCCCTGGAGGTCCAGTAAGGATCATCTCTCATTGATTCAGTGTTACTGCAGGAAATGTTCTTTGTGGAGGTTAACATTTACAGTTCTACCGTATAAACAGTTCTCTCTGGGGGTCTGAAATTGTTCCTGTGCTAGGCAGGAGGAGACCGAGGTACCGATGTTTGGTAAAGTCATGCAACTGAGGTGAAATTATATTTAGACAACAGTATATTACAGAAGCTGCATCCCTGTAATACAAGGCTAAAAGTTATCTGATAGACTGTTTCAATTTTAGGAATATTGAAAGAATGGTTCACCAAAGGCCTTTTAAGTGAAAAATACTTTAAAAAAGTACCCCAAAACGACACACAAAAATGGCTAAATGTTTTTGGCCGAAATATAATCGATTCAGTGAACACCACTTTAGTTGAATACGTTGGAAAGCCGTTGGTAAAGTTACTGCGCTTCTTAAAACACGATTATCGGTGGCATTGTGTTCCCAGTAACATATCCAGCGGCCTAACCAGTTTACCCTTGAAATATATCTACATTAACGGCAGTCAAACCCGCGAACGAACAACACAAAAACTACCCTTTGGTGAAAAACTAAATGGGAACAAATCATATGAACGTATACTGTACTTTTTCACAACATCCGAAGACCTTACTCCTGAAAAAATTCATGAATTAGGACAGCAGAACTTGAGAATACTTTATGCTGAAGCCATAAAGGCAGCAGAGAAACAAACGCAAAAACTGGACATCGAAGCTGTGGATGGTTTCAAGAAGATTTTAAATAATCAATCAAGTTTTTTCAATGATGCACCGTTCCCAGCAAACGAGTCGAACGAATTCGCTTTCGCAAAATGCACCAATTTGACGCAAGCGAAAATTTTCTGTCCCAAGAGAAACGAGGCGTTTCAAAAATGGTCTGCATTTGTCAGAGGTAAAACACAATTTTTAAGAAAAGTAATCTTACTTAGTACATAGAGTAACATCTTAATTACACAGTGAAATTGGCATTATACAGTATGTTATGACTGGTATACACACAAGAAAAAACGCACAAGTTGTAACAAACCTGCAGTAGACTTGAGCAATGCTGTTCCAACAACTTGTCAACAAGATGTGTTCCATCCTGTTGATAAGTTGTAAACGGCTTGTTGACAACTTGCTACAAGGTTGTTGAGCTCAACAGACTTGTTATAAGTTGTTCCAACGGCTATTTAAAATACTCATTAATAATTCATGAAGAAAATTCAAAGGAAATGAATATTTAATCAATGTTTGTAAATCGGATAAAGATTTGTCCTGATTTACATAAACGTTAGCTTTGATTTTCTCGGCTTAGACAATGTTTATTTTTAAAATTACCTCGCCAATGAACTCGTTAGATGAGTCGTTTTTTAAGAATGTTAAATTAAATGTTTAACTAGTACACGCGTAAAAACAAGTCTGCCAACAAGTTGTGTTCGCACTGCTTGTCCCAAAGTTGTCAACAAGTTTGGAACAAGCTGTTTCTAACAACCTTGTTAAAATTATCGTACTTGTTGCAAGGTTGTTCCAACAAGTCTGATACAGTCATGATATAACAATACTGTTACAACCTTGTGTCGTCAACCTTGTAACATTCTTGTTACATCATGACTGTATCGGACTTGTTAGAACAAATTTGCTACAAGTCTGACAATGCCATCAAGCTTGTTGACAAGTTGTCACTACAGCTTGTCCCAAACTTGTTACATCTGGGAACAAGCAGTGCGAACACAACTTGTCGACAGATTGTGAACAGATTTGTAATAACTTGTTTGCAGACCTGTAACAACTTGTGCGTTTTTACGTGTGTAGCGACTTGATAAAATAACAGCATTGTTACAACTTGTTGACAAGCTTGCTACAAGCCTGTTGCGAACACATCTTGTTGACAAGTTGTGAAATTTTTACGTGTGTAGCTGACAAACCATGAAACAGCGATTTAGAACTGACAAAATATATCTTAGTAATGGAAATTGACCGTTCAATTTTAAGTGAACATTGTCATCCCAAAACCCTAAGTGGACATATAATTTAGAACTGATATATATGTTTTCAATATTTCTCGTTAGAAATCCTAAGTTTCCTGGAGCCGAAGACAATCAACATGTTCCATTTTACTGGGAAGAAAAAAACGACACCAAATTGTCCTCTTCAAGTTGTGCCAAATTTTAACCCAAAGTCAGGGTCGCAAAGTTTCAGGAGTGCAGGATATCATTGTGAGACTCCATGTAACTATAGACTGCCATTCTTTATGGATAACCTCGGACCGAAATATAACGCATACTCCGTCGCTGGTCATGAAGGCAGGCCTGGGCATCATACACAGGTATACAAGTTAAACGACATATGACATGGCAATAAAGAATGACTTTAGTTCATTTAAAATTACTCTTACAACTATATGTATTAAACTCTATTACAGCTTGTTTATATCTTGCTTAGTTTTCAAAGTATTTCGACTGAAAAAAGTGAGCTGTTCGCCATCTTGGATTATCGAGGATATGCATGTTACGTCAAGAGAGGGGTCACACTAATTGAAATTTAGAAATGATTAAAAACATTTCAAACAATTGTTACTCGGTCATTTTAAAGTTGTTTAATATGGTTAACCCAACTCCCGACGTCATCAAAACCATAGTTAATGAGGTCAAGATTTAGTCCAAGATGGCGAACAGCTCATTCATTTCGCTCTAAATATTTCGAGAACTAAACAAGATATGACAAATCGATAAAATAGTTTAATGAGTTACTGTAAGCTAAGGGGCCCTCAATTTCAAAAATGCTCTGCCCAATTTAAAGAACCTACTCAATTTTAGACTCTCGCTCTGAAGTTGGGGACCTATTAGGTGGGCCTGGGGCAGTACCCCCCCGCTCGGCGATTCTGATAGGAGATACAGCAGATATGTTACCGTAGGAATCTTGATGGAATTTCTAATAACCGATTTTCATTGCAGGTTCAAGGCGCGGCAGAAAACTTCGATGACGAATGTGAAGATGCGATAAGCTGGTTAGATTCTATTGGTCTGTACCCATTATTCTCTGAAGGTTGGGCTCTCTATGCCGAGAACCCTCTGATTGCTCTGGAGTCCGATGCATACGAGAACAATCCACTTCAAAAATATGGCATGTTAAAATGGCAAATCTGGCGAGCACTCCGGCTGATTGTTGACACAGGATTACATTATAAAGGTAATTTGGAATCTCAAAGTGTAGGAAGAACTCTACAACAAATCGACCTGTTTTTGTTGTTAGAAAACTCAATGCAAACGTATAATAGACCTCAATTATCTGTTTTTGTCTTGGTCGGTTCATCGTCACGTGTGTATTGTATTTTCACTACCGGGTGGCCCAAAAAAAAGTACTCCTGTTTGATTCGTAATAACTTCTAAACAAGTAAAGTTTTTAAAGAGAAATAACTTGCATTAAATAGAGGAAGGACTAACTTAGATTTTGATATATTACAGTTGTATTTAACTTAAAAATTCATGGATATATTAATGTTAAAAATGGGGAGCATATTTTGGAATGTGTCTAAAATTAGCGAAATCGGCATATCAAATATTAACTCCAGCGTTTGTTTGCTTAATGACATATTAGGCTAACTTGTATTTCAGCGAATTATCGTTAAGGTTTGTAAGGGATATGGCGTAGATTTAGACATCTTACATGTAAGTCTTAGCTCATTGTTTCCTGAAATATGAACGTTCGAAATTATGCAAGTATTTAATATTAGGTCTTTGCAAACTTAAATGTACATGAAAGACTGACCATGGAAGGCAGGCGCTTAAATTTTTCGTATTCTTAAATAGCCTAATTTTTTTATGTTTTTATAAATGGGTTCAAACAGACTGAGTAGATTATTTCTCGGTTAGAGCAGGATGAATATTCTTTATTGAAGGAAATAATATTGCTTTTTGCAAATACACATCACCGTATCAACGCTACTATTTTGTTACGTTTTGTTCCAAAAATGTTGCATGTCTCTGGGGAGTTGCTTAATTGTTATGTCTTATGGAGTTGTATGGTTTGATTGTGTTTCATATAATTCTCAGTTTACTCCATGAACTTGCCAAGATTAAGAAACGGCAAAAGAGTTTGGGTGTTCTTAACAAGATTTCAGAACGTTGCAGAAGTTAGAAGAGCTTCTCAATTCCGTTGTGACAGCATGCCCTAATTCAGAACTACGAACGAACCAATGACGATCCTTCGCGATGCAGTGGTCTCATGAAATAAGGAAACGTATTCGTGCTAGGAACACACGCGAATTTCGGACGAATCAATCTTGCTTGTATTTTGTAGATATAATAATACTTTGTTTCATAATAAACAATTTGTCAAGTGTCATTTATTTACTGGTAATAGTGCATGTTTCAGTCGGGCAAATCTTGATTAATATTTGATACGCCGATTTTTGCATATTTCAGACACATCCAGAAATATCCTCCCGAATTTAAAGAGTAATATCTCCGTGAATTTTTAAGTGAAATACAACTGTAATATATCAAAGTCTAAGTTAGTCCTTCCTCTATTTGATGCAAGTTATTTCTCTTTAAAAGCTATACTTGTTTAGATGTTATTACGAATCAAACAGGAGTACTTTTTTTTGGGCCACCCGGTAGAGCAACCGATAGCTAGGTTTTCATTGTTTAACCATTGTGTAATATCAAGACTGGGTGATTAAACCAACACAGTCACGACTACTATTGGTTGGTTGGGCGAAAAAACAATACACACGTGACGATAAACCGACCATTTATGGCATAAACCAAAACATAGGTCTGTTATGTTTGTATCGACCTAACCTTCTAATACTATTGGCTATTCCTTAAAGTGCCCATATCACTTTATGGATTTGAAAAGAGCGTAAAAAGTTAGTTAATAAGTTCAAAAGATTTTTTTGATTTAGTGCAATAGTTTTGAGGATATAGGCCTTTAAACAACGGACTGTTCCTGAGTCCCAACCTCCTGGGCTCCAAACACGGCTATTGAATTTGGCCTTTTTCCAAACTGTCCATTGTGCATACAGGGTTTTTTCCGGGATTTTTTAGGGCCGTTAAACGGCCCCAAAAACTCAATCTTGAATTGAGTTTTGAAACTCAACTTCTCACCAAAGTTTCAGTGCGGTAAAAATGAAGTTGCCCCCGGTAGGGGGGGGGGGGGTGCAGCCACCCCAGCTGTTCAGCCAAACTCATTCTTCTCTGCAAAAAACGGACCCAAGAAAAAATCCTGAGAAAAACCCTGGCATAGGAGCCTGGGACTCAGGAACTGTAGGTACTGTAGTTTAAAGGCCTGTATCTTCGAAATTATTCCACTAAATCAAAAAAATCTTTTGAACTTATTAACTAACTTTTTACGCTCTTTTCAAATCCATAAAGGTCCCACAAGTGATATAAGCACTTTAATGTTTGTATGTTTTTTTTACATGAAAAGGGATGAGAAGGCAAGAAGCTTTGGACTACCACGAGAAGTTTGCGTGGGACACGACAGATAAGGCAACGAAAGACGTCACCAGATATCAGAGTAATCCAGGCCAGGCTGTCGCTTATATGATTGGTCAGCAGGAGATTTGGAATTTACGCAATCTCACAAAACGGAAGTTGGAGGAAGCTGGGAAGAAGTTTAACGAAAAAGATTTTCATTATCAGGTGAGCTAGGTCAAAACGCGAGGACTTGAAATCTATAGTCCGGTCGGAATTGGAGGATTCGAAATGACATCTCGTAATTTTGATCCTTTCCGAGGACTGAATCAATATACTTCACCAGTTATCCAGTATTATCATGTGAGCAAAATAAAGCAATATCATCACTCAGTTTTGACTCATTAATTTTCATTCAGATTCACAGTCGTTTTATGATTTTTTTTCTGTTGTTTTATGTCTTACGAAAATATAAACAAGGTGTTAGGCCGTTTGCTTTGGATTATGTTAACGTATATAGGGAGTTAAGTTAAACGTCTTTCGAATATCATACATGTTGAATGCCATGTATAAGCACGGTTCATATGCTTAGTGAAACCATAAGGAGTGTCTGATCATTCCTTTGCAGTCTATCGTGAAGACCACAAATTCCATCAGCAATTGTTTTGGTCTTTTTTAGATTTTAAGTCAAGGAAAGAGCCCGATGGAGTATGTCAAAATTCATATCAATAAATACATCGACTGTATGGTTAGCGACTCAAGAAATTGCGATTCCCTGGCTACCGGTTCAGATCACCATTCCAGCGAAGAAATTAGTGATATGCATAGGAACAAAAAAATGTACCCAGTTTTAAACTATAGAGATTTTCGCGAACATTTTGATTAACCGAACATCAGGCATTTAACTAGCCTGCGTAGCAGACAGCAGTGCATGGGAATCTTAAACCCAGTCCATATTCGTAGGTTTCAGTATATTAACGTTTCAAGGCAGCAAATGCTGGACAACTTAATTCTATTTATTGGCAGCTATACCATCATATATGTACTTCGTCCCACAGAAGTTAAACTTGTGGTAGAACCAGCCTAGACCTAGGCCTTTTATACTCGGCTGGTAATTATCCCAATGGTTATTTGCATCCTCCGCCCCTCCCCCAAATCACCTAGTCCCAGTCTTTTCATGTGAAAAAGCGCTGAATATTAAAAATAATAATAAAAATATAATAGAAGGCCTAGGTCTAGGCTGTGGTAGAACAAGAAATAAGATCGATAAGACATAAATGTCTCAAGCCACAACCTGTAAATAAATTAATGTATAAATATTTTAATGTTACGAGTTTCCATGTCTTGTGTCAGAGAAGAATTGTAAAACATACTCTCTCCCTGGTCATTACACTCGATTTCAACTGACTTTTCACTAAAATGTTGCGAACTTCGTTCCGAACTTCGCAAATTCGTTGCCAAAAGTTCATAATGAAATTCACAAGTTTGTAAACAAAGCCTCTGATTGGCTATTAAAATCAAACCAGCCAATCATTTGATTGCTCAGTTTACAAACCTGTTTGTGAATTCATTATAAATTTTTGAACTTGGCAACGAATTTGCGAAGTTCGGAACGAAGTCCGCAACATTTTAGTGTGAAAAGTTGAAATCGACTGTAAATAGCGACAATACAGCGGATATGACGTCACATGCAAACACTCTATCTATACAATGCTAACCAAGCGAAAGGAATTAAAACATCTTTTTGTTCGACTTTCAACCTCCATCCAAGATTGGATCCACCATGCCTTTGTCTTCACTATCTGGAGTATAGGGAACTTTAGGTTCTCCGTGATTAAACCCATATGGGTCGGGGCCATAGATATCTTATATACACTAGATATAGCGCATCTCTTTTAGTAAAATTGAAACCAAGAATATTCCAGGCCATGTTGAAGTTTCCCACTCGCTAATACTGTAAACGCTTTAAAAACAACTTTCATCATTTGAATAGTTTGAAAATGTATTTGGAGTAGATTCAACTTAATGTTTAATGTTTAAGAAATAGAAAACCACGAGTCTTCTCATTTCATGGGAATATCCTGCATCTGCAAATCACGGCTTCAATTTTTGAATTGCACGTAAGATATCTATGGTCGGGGTCGCATGGTGGTTGTGAGAGTACCATAAGCCTGTCAAATCTGTCAAACCAGTTTCCACTAGGAATTTTGCGCGCGGAGCGGGATTTTTCTTTGTCTGATTATTATAGTTCCACTTGGGAGATGACAAGACAAAGAAAAATTCCGCTCCTCGCCCAGAATTCCTCCTGCATGGTGACCGGCTTCATGTTCGAGGTGCACCTCCCCCCCCCCGGAAATCAGCTGCAAAATTCAGAGAAATATATATACGTTGACTCCGCCAGAAAACCTGGTTTCGATATAGTCGTAAAGATCGAGTCACGATCTTCTTTCTCATCAGCCGAAATACAACTTTTGAGAACTGAAAATACGCGGAGTGATTATAACTAGAGAATACTTATGGTTTATATGTGGTTTACAGGTATAAACTATTATACAGTATACTGGCCGTTGAGAAAGATAGTAACTCTATTTTTACGACTATATGGAATCCAGGCTTAACTCGAACACAGAATATTACCGATCATGCTCAATTTTTAATACGTACTGGACAAAGAGACCTCAACTTCAACATTTTATTCATTCATTTTCATTCAGATTTACAGCAGTTTTATAGCTTATGAAAGTAGTTATTTCGTTCTCACTTTAATTATATATATTTTTAATTTTACAAGCGTTGATCACAACGTCAGCATTACATAACAAACAACGAAATATTAATGAAACATTGCAGGGAATCACAATAGCTTTTGGCCAATTACTGTGATCCCAAAACTGTTCTCACAGAACTGTAACCAAGAAGCGAATTTACACTATTATTTCTTTTCTCTTTGCACTAATAATTGCCCATACCATTTGTAGTATGCTTAGTGTAACCCAACAAATTTCACGTTCGAGAAAAAATCAACTCCTGCGGTTTTACTGAATTTACATTTCAATGAAATCTTAGTAATTTTATTTTTTTAGGTTTTAAATCAAAGGAAAGAGCCCGATGAAAAAATGTCAATATTCATGCAGATTAATAAAACATTGACCATGTGGTCAGTGACTCAAGAAATTTCGATTCTCTGGTGTACATCAACATTCTAGTGAAGAAATTGAAGTACATGAAAAGCAATTCATACAACTTCAGACTTTAAAACCAAAATTTAATCGTGCAGGTGATAATTATTTTACTAATCAAGATTTGTCAGGTTGCAAGGCAGCAAAAATAGCAAATGGTATGGACAATGAAACTTATACCATCATATACTGCACACTTTAGTTGTACATTTTTTCAATATTACATTAGTTTTATATTATCAACAAAAGATCATTTTTTGATATATACATTTATTCAAATGTCAATATATTTTAAAAATGCATATTGATATGTGTATATTGATAACTGAATTTAGTAGCTCTAGCAGTTCAAATCTATTCTATCCTAATTTGCGCTTAACAAATGTATTTATTTATCTGATAATAATATAATAGATGACAATTTGTCGTCTCATATCTACCGAAAAATGCGAAGACATTCAGAGTTTAAAAACAACGATCGGTTGCACGATTATGTACAACATGAAAATCACCAGGTTTCCGAACATGTTTCGACTATAGTTAATCCGGTTTCGTGTGAATAAATGGAATGGAGGAATTTGTGTACAGTTTTTAGCGCCAACTGGAACACTAGTATTAGATATATGTATGCCAGTGAACGGCACTTTTCCTGCGAACAGGCTCTTTGGTTAGATTAAAGCCCGCGCATCTATACGAAAGTTTCTGGAACTGTTTACGATAATTAAGCATTCTTTGTTTTTGATCCAGTACCCGCCATGTACGCTACAGCGTACCTATTTTTATATTCGTTTATTCTCATATAAATGTAGTGTTACAAACGGCATTTTCGTAATTCAACACAAAGTCTAGTCACATTCTGCGATTGTGCATGAACTCTTTCCAATCACGTACCTAACTTACTGAAGAATTTTGCTCTGTTTGAAGCAAGCTTTGAGGAGTGGAAAATCAATTCGGCCCGGACTGGATGGAGGTAACCTCTGAATTGTATGTTGTTAATACTGAGCCCAGAAAAGCAACTATACATTTTAACCTAATGAATGGATGCTAAATTGGAAACAATGCATTTCGTTTATTGTTTTATGAAAAAAATGTTGTTTTCGTTACATGTTACACCAATATAATATCAGTAGATTGTTTTTTTTTACTATACTCAAACACATTTTGTATATGTAAGAAGAGATTATAGCCAATGTTTCGACACCTAAATTTATTTTTTAATTATAATTTAAAAAAAAATATTATTATAACTGAATGACCCTTGATCACGCCATTACCCTTAATCCGGCAACAGAAAGACTAAATGGCAGAAAGCATTTGGGAAGAAGACAAAGTGCCTTGGCAATACCTGCTGTTCCCGACGGATCTGGAAAAGCTGATCAGTTCGAACAAAGAGCTTCGAGAAAGACCTGCCAGAGTCGAATAATGTACATGTACCATCCGACATTGTGGTCTTAGTATAAAACCATTTTGATAGAAACAGCACAAGGTAAATGGCAGAAAGCATTTAGGAAGACAAGTGCCTTGGCAATAACTGCCGTTCCACAAGGAACTGGCTGTATTTCCTGTCCAGAATTTTTCATCCATTGATACAATAAAATCACGCCAGTTACCCTTAATCCGGCAACAGAAAGATTAAATGGCAGGAAAGCGTTTGGGAAAACAAAATGCCATGGCAATACACGCGTGTTTTTGTGTTACACCATTTATATATTTTATTTCATAATTGTGAATGAGGTGACCAATACACCTTTCTATTTAATTACAAGACCAGGAGCAACAGAGAATCAGAAACATATCACCCAAAGTGATATTTACCAAAAGCACGTTAATTTTAGTAGGGTTCTCAGTAGCAAAGCTCTATATATTTCTTGTCAAATCTGTATAAATCTAAGACATCTAATACTGATTTTTTCTTGTTTAGGAGCCAATGACGGTTCGAATTGACATAACGTATGAAAAAAGAGACAAAAAGGGATCGTTATCCCGAAAAGTTGAATACGAACTTTGCCTTTTGAAACAGAAATGACGCGACGACATGATGGCTTTCACCAGATGTTCACAAGGCGAAGAATACACAGTGGTGCACGACTACAGTGGCCATGCCAATATAACCATAAAGAAAAGGACACCTGCCATTGGAAAGGATTGTAGAATAAAAAAATCAAGATATTTTTAAAGGTAAGTGAATTGTTACACGACATGCGTCTCAAACGTACTGTAAATGTATAAGCGTACAAATGTGACTGAAAACGTGAAAACATCTTTTTTTGTGTGAAAAAATAAATAAAAATAAAATAAAAAATAAGTGAAATGAAAAATAAAGTGGCCAGACAAGGCTATCGGCCATGGACTTTGACGGCACAATCGAAAGTGTCAAAGAAAGCATGTCTCTTGCAGCAACGAGGCGCCCAAAACGCCCTGCACGCTACACCCTACCAAAGATGGTTTTGAAAATATAATGTGGAGTGTTTTTTAATTACACTGTGTGGAGCAATGAGGAGCCTTGTTTTAATTACGCTGTGAGGATAACATAAATTCAGTACCACACATACTAAGGCTTGACACGAACGGGACGAGGTCCCATGCAAAGGAGCAAAGGTTGCATTAATAATCGCCAACAACCAGTACGAACACTTGCCAACGTTAGAAACACCAACAAGCGTGGTTTTGGTGGCCACAAAATTGGTGGAAATGGGGTTCAAGGTATGACATTAAGATGAAATTTATAGATTCGATGGAGTCATCCAATATATACTCAAATATGAACGGAACAAATTAGCGATCTAAAACTTGCGACCCGTTTCCCCGAAAATCAAAATGTTGGCATGCGGAGTGGGGTGGGCCTAAATTCAGTTACCCGAAATAATAAACCGAAATAATGTTCCGGTCATGGGACAAAGTCGCTGCCGTTCCCTACGGAGCTGGCCAAAAGGATTGACGACGATGCAAAAAGTTTAGAGATTATTTTTAATAGAAACGGCGAAAGGTTTGAACACATTTAAGTTAATTTCTTTGTGTGAGACATTTAGGAATTGTCTCCCAAAATTTTGATGAACTAAATAAAAAAGTAAAGACTCCAATAAATCACTACAAACATAAATCGTATACACCCCCTGGAATGTTTACTGCATGAATGACTCGTTTGAATTTTCGCCACTCATCACAATACTGTGAAGTTCCGAAGAACTTCACACTAAAAACGGCCATAATTGATGTCTGAATTGTTTCACTCTCTTATTATTATAGGTTCTTTTATACCTGAACATAACGACGGAAGAAATGGAAACTGCAGCGAGAACCTTCAAGAGAATTTGCCAAGAAGCACAGACGGCACTTTTTTTAGTGGCCATGGCAGTGACCTTGATGGCAAGACAGTGCTGGCGGCCATCGATTACATGTATGATGGGAAAATGGGAACGTCAGCACGCCTGTATCTATTGACACAGAACTCAGGAAAAATACTAAAATTTTAAATTCTTATTATAGCATTGCTAGTAGGTCACCAACAACGCCAATAGACCCCATATTGGAAGGAGAGTCAAAGATAAAAGAAAAAAACGTTATAGTGGCGTATGCTTTGGTAAGCATTCTATGGAGTGTTTGCGTGTTTACAATCGAAAGCGTCAAAGAAAGCATATATCTAGCAGCAATGAGGCGCCCAA
>CACRXK020001319.1:6314-56244 GCA_902702795.2 Paramuricea clavata | reverse complement strand
CTGTACCTTATTGCAGCTGAATTTAAATTGTTTATGGGTTCCCAAATGTTCTCCAAACTGGAAGAACCTCTCCATTTCACATAGTATTCAACCTGGTATTATAAAAGTATATATTGTAGGAAACCGGGCAAGTGTAATACCTGTATATTAAATATATATGCATAGGCTACATGCAATATCATATGAAAAGCCTACCTTTCCTTGACGAACTCTACGCGAAATGACTCTCTCAATTTCGTAGTATTCCTTCGTTGCCCTTAAAACTCTTTTGCGAGATGTCCCTTCTTCATAAAAATCCGCCGTACTTAAATTATGCAACGCTTTATAGAAAGACATTGTTTAAAAATTTGCTTATTATATTTATAAATATTGTATGAAGAGTGCTATGGCGGAATTATGCTGACGCTGCAGAATTTCGCGAAATTATGCGCTCGCGATATATTTCGCTGACTGTCCCGCATTTCTGGCAATGTGTTTTTCGATTGAATTATGAATCACGGCGTTAGCCGCACGTGACAACTAGTCTATTAGTATCTATACTAGTATCTATAAAACTGATAAAATGATACAAATATGTGCGCATTCATTATTTACATTCAGATAACATAGGGCGCTTTCCATTAACACGGCCAGACTGGTCAGAACGGTCAAATTGTTGAATGAAACACAAAACGTTTGGGTTTCGGATCTATCTGACCGGAAAATTTAGATAAAATTAGAATGAGGTCCATTTACGCGAGATATTTGAGAAACATGGACCATATCCTTCCACTGATACAGAGAAAAGAATTCGGATCTGACCGGTCAGGCCATTAAGTGGAAAGCGCCCATAGCACGCGCAAAATATTTTATTTAGATATTGCCGTTGTTTGGCGAATTCAAAATGTATAAATTGTAAGATTTGGGATGCAATTCAACAATGGAACATGGGTCATGCCCATTAGCATTGGCAGAGTTTATCGCCTTTATAGAATGTGTTGAAAATGTTGTATTATTACTAGCTGTAACTGTTTGCTTAGAAAGGATTAGAGTATATAAAAGCAAGAGACGGGATGGTGTTACCAATATCTTAAATATTTATTCAAACGTAACATTTGTATAATTTCAGATAATCTACATGAATTTACATGGTATGGAATATATATTTACAAAACTACAAAATACATGGATGCAGAAACCCTCGCCTTGTGCCAAAACCATTGTATTTTCCTAACATGAAATTTTAAAGTACCTGTAATGGTGCCACGATAACTTTTTAAGAATATTTTTATTACAAATGAAAAATCCCCTTAAAATATCACTTTAATTACAAAATTACCAATTTGGCAATTTTCCAAACATATTTTCATGTTATTATACGTAATCAAGCTACAATTTAAGGTAAAATTCAACCACAAACGCTTCGCAAAACGTTTTAAAATGTTCTTTATAAAACTAAACTGCCTTTTGGATTTTTTTTTAATATTGATAAACCTTGAGTTTGAGATAAAATAATTTCAAATTCTCGCATGCAAATACCCTTTTTCAGTTATTATATTAATTTAAAAAAATTAATATAATAACTGAAAAAGGGTAGGCAATAAATTATACTGTACATTGAAATTATATGCTATCTTGTTGTGTTTATACACAACGTTTATACGATCGGCTTTTAAAGCAATTATAAAGCAAACAGTACATTAATAAGTTCTTTGTACGTTTGCATGGCGATAAAACATATATAATTAGTTTTTTTTATGGAAACACCACGTAAAACAGTAATAAATTTACGTGGTGTTTCCACAAACAAAACTATTATATAATACATTAATATTTAAAACAGGATTACCTTCATTAACTTCGCTTCGCTTTGCTTTCTTCTTTAAGCCGATTCTTTCGCCCATTTTTTCTTAAAAAGCTCTTGAAATTCACAAAATCTTGCAAAAATGAAATATATTTGCAAGAAATCATCAAATCAAGAAATGTTTGCTATTTCGCTGTCGTCATGCAGTCGTTATAATGCAAATTTTCAATTGGACCAATCAGTGTTCCTATTCATGACAGTCCGCCATATTTTTGAGATCAGTGAGGATGACCATGCATCCATCGTTGCTCACCCACGCCCGCGATCATTGACGCATTTTAGAATTCGCTGATGCATTCGTTTCCCCGGGTGTAAATAGCCGGGGGGGGGGATTAGTACCCTCGCCCTCGGCTTACGCCCGGAAATAATGGTTTAATATTACAAAAACGGTTACATAGTTTGAAAGAACAACTTTATCTTTATTAAACTAAGATTTCGCCTGGTGTATCAATTGCCACAATTTAACAGATATTTAAAAAATTATACTTCTAATATTATGTTCTGCATTTAAACTTTATCTACATCGAAACGTACGAAACTTGCTTGTACATAACTAGAAAATAAAATGGTCGGTAATTGAGTTTCTGGCTTTGGGAACGAATTACTCTTAGACTATTAGTAACCTTTACTTAACAATTATTCACTCAGCTCCATTATATGAAGATTTGAGCAGCTGCTCGCGCGGATCAGTTATGACAATATAAAAAAATTTGCATGAGCAAGTATCTATATTGATGATATTTGCTTTCGTTTGTGAAATTGCCATGCCCCTGCGTTTCGATTGGAACGTTTTCTATCCGTACGCTACAATCTTCGCGAGCACTATATAGCAATGCAATTGATGAAGATCCGAGCTTCCGGATCAAAAGCTTTACATTAACAATCTTCGTTTTGAAATAATGTTAAACTCATCGGTGTACCGTAAAGATATAATTTCAGTCATCATTAATTCTTAATTATAAGGTGGCTCCATACCGTTTCTTGAAAAGTGGAAAAGAAACATTTCCGACCAAAAAAATTTTGTACATTGATATATTTATAGAAGAATGAAACTAGATATGATATCTTGCATAGAACAGTATTTTGAGAAACAGAAACTGTAACGAAAATGTCCGTTACTTTGGTAACAACGACGTTCCAAAATTACTGCTGATTAGCATTTAAACTGGTTTAATTCGAAAACCTCGTTGATCACATAATTTTTTACTTTACTAAAAGCTTTTTTTTTCTAGTATGAGCAATCATTAGGATAATTTAAAAACAATTCCGTAAATCCAAAATATTTTGTCAGGAATAAATACGTTTTTTCTATTTGAAAAATTTCGCATTTACAGAATTTTTGAAAAATTGTCCTAATAATAGTTCATACTATAAAAAAACTTCTAATAAAATAAAAATTTCAGGTCACCGGCGTTGTTTTCGAATTAAACTAGTTCAAATGGAAATTAGCAGCCATTTTGAAACGTCATTTTTTCCATAGTAACCACAGTGACGGGCCTTTCCGTTGCAGTTTCTAATTCTCAAAATACTGTTCTACGCAAGACATCTGGTTTCATTCTTCTATAAAGACATCAATGTACAAAATGTTTTAGTCTGAAATGTGTCTTTCCCACTTTTCAAGAAACTGTATTCAGCCATCTTAACTAATGTACAGCCGCTAGAAAAATAAATAGTATACCGAAATATTAGTGTTAATATAAATAGTACACCGAAATATTAGTGTTAACTATAAATATATCAAGGCGTATCTTGCTTTTAAAATTCACGTTATTTACTTCCACATGATTCTTTCATTTCCGGTACTATAAAAGAGGACTAACATCCACTTAAATTAAAAAGAACGAGAAAGTTCAATTATAGCTGCATTTTGGATTAAAATTGCCCAACGTTATTGTATGCATTGTAAGTGTGTTTCGCAGCTCGTTTAAACAGATGTGATGGCCTTTCTAGACATTGAAGATTACGACTGAATATATTTGTGAGCTACATATCCATACAGAGAAGTATTTTAATTTAAGATGCAATGACGTCGCTAGCTTGACTAGGTTGAATTTGTGTGCATTAGAAAATTGTGATTGTATTGTATTGCACGCATTCCGTTTCGCTTCATCGAACATTCAACTTGAAGGTTTTCTTTGAAGATGGATTCAAAACTTTACATCCAGCTGATATTCTTGTGCGTTGTGAACATATTCTTTACATTCTTTGGAGTATTTTCAAACACATTGGTGATTGTCTGTTTTATGAAATCGTCACATCTTCGAAAGAAATTATGTAATTTCATGGTCATGATGTTGTCGTGTTTCGATTTCTTGGCGGTTATAGCGAATCATCCAGGATTTGTACTGTATTTGGTTATTTGGTTGACTGAGGACTATGATATATTACACAAAATGGCGAATTATGTGCATTTTGCTACCATGTTTCTTGGATTTTCCTTTTTTGCATTACTTGTGATGAACATTGAACGATATATGGCGGTGTACTATCCAATATTTCATCGGAATTCAGTAACCAGACGCAGATTGATAACACTCCTAGCAATATTATTCATTCTACACACTACAGTAACGATAATATCAGCAAATGACTTAATAGTTGTTCAAGTAGTGGGTTTCATTATTTTCATTTCCATTGCATTTCTACCATTCATGTTCCTCAACTACAAATTGTTTAAGATTTCTAGAACAATTCGTCGAAACAACGCAATATTACCTGGGAGAAGAACAACAGTCAATATGAAAATCATTTCTACTTGCCTGCTCGCAGGTGGCTGTCTTTTAATATTTTCAATTCCGTCTGCTTTCTTCCTTGTATTTAGTTTGGATGAGCATTCATCAATGAACAATGTAAGATTGTCTTACATTTGGGCAGTTACTGTATGCACCATGAACAGTACATTTAACAGTCTGATCTTCTTCTGGAAGAACAACATTTTGCGCACTGAAGGACTAAAGATTCTAAACGCGTTGAAATCTCGTCTTTTCGGAACCTAAGAAAGCATATAACGGTGGTACTCCTAACCATTTCAAGTTGACTCTGAATGTAATCCGAGTAAAAGCCAGCCCCAAAACATTTAATGTATACATCGATTGACATTTTATACACATACATAAAACGGTGTTGTTTTAAAACGGTCGGGGAGATAGGACTTTTTGTACTTAAATATGTTTGCGAAGTTTTTACGAATAACGTTTTGTTTTAACAAGGCTCGACCATTTGTCCTTTTACTCACGTAAAAGTGGTGGAGAGATTGGGAAAAGGTATTTTAGGTTGCGCAGTTACCGCATGCGTGTGATTATTGTTGAGAACAATTTAACATGGAATTGTTTATTTGTTTGCATGGCAAACCTCCTTGTTGAGGACGTTAAAATTTTTCCTTTAACAATTTAACTGATAGTTACATAAATATTCTTCGATTCTTTTTCCCTTAGATTTGAGATTTCTTCTACAACGAAACATACGTAACTTGCAAGACGCATGGCTTTAAAATGGAATGTTTGTTAATTTAGGTGTTTCATTTCATACGAATAATTTATTCTTAGGCTATTGGTTTACTGTGAAAAAATACTCACTGATAATATATATTTGCCATCGGCTCCTTTTGTGACGTTTCGAGCAGCTGCTCGGTTGCATAACAGTAATGGCAATATGAAAACATTTGCATGAAAAATATCGATATTGAAGACATTTGAGTTAGTTTCTTACAAAGGGCGTATTATCATACAAAGCTATCGCTCCACTAGCCCAGATACTCATCACGGCTATAATCAAATATTTAACGATCGAAAGTTTTAAAGTGGCTTTCAATAACTGTTCTGGAAAAAATGTTCAACACATTGGTGTACACTTATAGATTTATAGTCATGATAATTCTAAACCTTCGGCTTTACTAATTATTTTGTGTTGATTTTGACATGATATTTTCCATTACCGCGGTAATAACAACGTTCTATACCTACTGTACTTAATTAAAAAGCGCGATAAATGTGAATTATATTAAGATGTGTTTTGCATTAAAATTGTCCAACGCATTGTTGCAAGTGCTTTTCGAAACTCGTTTAATTAAACAGATGCCAAAGTCTTTACAGACGTTGTAATGGGCCGTAGCGTGTGTGTGTGTGTGTGTGGGGAGGGCAATACCCATACCATGGCTCATGAGCAATTTCAGGTAGAATTCCAGTAGATTTTCAGGTAAATTCAGCTAAAACTCAGGGCATAAAAAGTGAACTCAATAGTATGAATCAGAATTAGAGTTAACAATTAAACAAACTAAAGACGTTGAGACGTGTTGTCGCAGGGGGGGGGGGGGGGAATTGCCAAATACCCCTTCTGACCATCTGGACGCTCTAAATTTCCAAAACTTTATCAATTTTACTAGTCACATTAAGAAGTAGCAGTACTTATATTCATTGTTAGGCAATACTAAAATAATGAAAAATTTTAGAAAGCATTTGCAGTCAACAACCACTTAATTACTATACTACCAAACATCTGTATAATATACCTGAGCTTTTTTATGAGATATACCGGTTCTAAAACCATTTCTTTCACTTCGTCTTCGAGTTCTAAAACAAAAGTATTTCAAATTTTCAAGCCCAAACGGCCGGTTTTGGCTGAACAAAGTGTCAAGACAGTGTAACAGAGGATAATTAATTATTGCTTCAGTTAATGGCTATTAGACCATATTATAAAACAATTATGCCATTCGCGCTCGTCATATATGGCTGATGAGAAATGGCCACATACTCGTCAAATCAATTGACTAAAATGAAGTAAAAATGAATAAATCGAGTTAATTGACTAAAACGATATTACGCGGGAAATAGCGAAAAATTCACTATGCGGCGCGTAATTTTCAATCTTTTATGCCGCCTATAAAATCATACGGGACGTTTCACAGTTTCGTCGTGGATTTATTTCTGATCTTCTCACGACCTGTCAATCGCGGTGCAACTATGGAGACAACGTCAGTCATACAATAATATATTGGTCTTCTTATCTTGTGTACACATGCACATAATTATGTGCTAATATCCACTTAAAAAGCGCGTTAAATGGTGAATTATACACTGTTATTTTCAGGGAGTTAAAATAACTCCCCTATTACTCCTTTTTAGTGGAGTTAAAATTTTATGGCTACGTTAACCCCATTTCAGGAGTTAAAGTAACTCTCATTGAGGAGTAAGGGGATACGGGCGAACTAATTAGTATGCAAAATTAACTCTTGATGGTGGAGTTATTCAGATATAACTCTATTTATTGGAGTTATTTGTTATAAAAGGCAAACAAAATGGCGTCGTGTTGTCGGCTTTTTTAATAGTTTTAACTCGCTCAGATTGCTTTTCTTTCTACTACACTCAAGAAAAAACCCCGTGAAAATTATACAGAAGGGAGGCGAGAACTGCATTATTCATGTTTCAGGTAAGTGAACATATTTTACTTCGTGTTTAATATAAATATTCAGATGAGAGGAGTGAAATTTTTGGTCACAGCAGCTCAATGACGCAGTGTTTTATTACAACTTATTTTTATTATTCTGTGGTGATGTGTTGTATCATATTAAATTTAAACATAGCAGGTATAAATTGTACACATTGTACTTGTCATACAGTACAATACAATCCACTATTATTAGTTAAAACGAGACATGACAGCTATGACAATGTTCACAAAATACATTATATTTCAGTACAACAAAGTATATAGTACAATTTTGCATCACGCAGTACATTACAGTACAATATGCCTGAAAGTACAGTGCACCAAAGGACATTACAGCACAATTTCGCATAGTTAAGATTACTGTAGCACAGTGAAGTACATCCGAGTTTAAAACACATAAAAATTCAGTGCAGCACAATAGAGTTTGAGGTGATTGTTTGAGCTGGTTAACCCACATTAGTGTGCATTAATACCCTCCCTTGAAAAGTAAAATTGTCTGGAATTAGATAAAGTAAAATACCAAAGTAGGACACCATGGGCCATGAAGTGTTTAACGCAACCCAGCCATTGGCAGCCAATGTACTGTAGTGTTAGTAAATACCACAGCATCAGTGCAACACATCACAAGTCTTATAACAGTCTTATATTGGATATAATTGAATGAATATGCCTCATTGCTCAAGACAGTAATTAGCACTGCAGAGCAGATTGAAGTACATGGTTATGGCATATAACACCACAACAAGAATACAGAATGGTGCATGTACAGTACAGTACAGTATTGTAGTGCTATACCACAATATAGTATCAAGATTCTAAGTAGCATCTCACTTGATTGAATAATATAGTTAAAGGGTTTTGTAGATGGCAATTATCAAGCGGAAATTTATATACATTTATTAGACCTAACCAGGAATAGCTACAAAAAAATGCAACTATATCCCATTGAGTGGCGATGTACCCTACTTTAGTATTTTATTCTGTTTAACGCCAGACGATTTTACTCGTCAAGGGGAGAGCGCTGGCGCTTAATGGTTAACTGGCCTATCTGCCCATGTGTCTAGTTAACTGGCCTATCTGCCCATGTGTCTAGTTAACCCATTGAGTGGCGATGCACCCTGATGCACCCTACTTTAGTATTTTACTCTGTCTAACGCCAGACGATTTTACTCGTCAAGGGGAGAGCGCTGGCGCTTAATGGGTTAACTGGCCTATCTGCCCATGTGTCTAGTTAACTGGCCTATCTGCCCATGTGTCTAGTTAACCCATTGAGTGGCGATGCACCCTGATGCACTCTACTTTAGTATTTTACTCTGTCTAACGCCAGACGATTTTACTCGTCAAGGGGAGAGCGCTGGCGCTTAATGGGATATAGTTGTCTGGCAAGAATCAAACCTGCGGCTCTGCTATTTCAGTGCAGTACTCTAGCCAACTGAGCTATATATCTCAGGCCAGTTGTTAAATAAGTTCATAATATTATATATTAGGTTACTACCATATTAAGTTATACTGTAGGTAAGCTGTGCTGAGTGGTTATATTACTATCTTAAAAAATAAGCAGAAACTCGACGTTTCGAGCGAAGGCCCTTCATCAAGAGTTAGTTTGACTAACTCTTGACGAAGGGCCTTCGCTCGAAACGTCGAGTTTCTGCTTATTTTTTAAGGTAGTAATATAACCACTCAGCACAGCATTTTCACATTGGTACTAACTACACTGGTACAGACAGTTTTAGTATATACTGTAGGTAGTACATATGTCTATATATATATATATATATATATATATATATATATATATATATATATATATATATATATATATATATATATTTTCCTGCCAGGGACCTATATTTGCATTTTTTGCAACTGTTCCTGTTTAAGTGTAATAAATATATATAAATTTCCACTCAATAATTTCCATTGACAAACCCACAATATAGTATGTATGGCACGGCAGTAAAGTGTTGTACAACATTTCACACAGTAAAGCATGGCTCAACAATATGCACCATGCCGTGCCTTACTGTAGTGTGTAGTACATACTGTATCATACTGTATCTCTATATTGTACTTACTGGTTCCTGATACTTTTAATATTGTGTTCTGCCAAACTGTCCTGTACAATGCGGTTCTGTATTATATATATACTATATTGTGAGGCCATGCATACATTATTTTGCCCTATACTGTATTGTGCCATATTCTGTTTTCTTCTGTTTTGTGGTGCCATCTGTGCGAGCCATACTATACTAGAGCATGCTTCTCTCTGTCATACTGTACTGTTTTATAATGTACTGTAATGTATTGTACTACTCTGCCATACTGGCATGTCTTGGGCTGTGGTACTGTTCATTATTAAACAAAAGAATGCAGAATGGCAGAATAAAGTGTAGAGCAACACCACAATATTTTAAATATAAATGGCACCACAATATAGTATAATACAGCACCACACAGTAGTGTCAGAGTGAGTACACCAGTGCACCAATCAGTACTGCAGTATGTTGGCAGAACACAATATTGAAAGTATGCAACTAACCAGTCAATATAGACTTATAGGATGCACTACACATTACAGTAAGGCACTGCACAGTGCAGTTTTTACAAAAGTAGCTGGTAGCACACTATTATAGAACAGTATGATTGCAACAATATAAAAGCCAGATAGTAAACATGAAAGTATAATTGTATAAAAAAGCTTACAGTGGGCAGTCAATAGGGCCCATTATCAAAATATCGTATTATATCAAGAGTACTTACTTCCAGAGAGATTAAAATTGTGCCTCTCGCAGTGTGATTTTTTGTCCAACTTGCTGCATATTTCGCCGTACACGGACATATCACAAAATATATGAAATCTACAAATCGTTTAGTTGTTTACATTTGCCAAGGAGACGCAAAGTGCCGGGGAATATTTCCCTGGTAGTTAGTTAGGAATCTGTCCAAATAGCATCCAGTAATCAACAAGAGTTCAATTTTCCGACCGGGATAATTATTTTCCCGTTCTTTTCTTCAATTTTTTGTTGAGATTTTGTACTTTAGGTTTCAGCACAAAATGTTCTTGATTAAATGTGGATTTTTTACAGAAAAATGCTAGAAGAGTACCGGTGTTCTGGTTTAGAATATATATTTGAAGGTAAGGTTGTGTCTTATGGACTTTTATGTTATATTTTTTGTATATTGCATTCAATTACAAACAAGCCTGTGGCGGTTTCTCGTTTAAACAGGCTGAACACACGGCGACTGTCCAGGCTGTCAATATTTAAAATCCTTCTAGTGCAGATTGGAATAGTATTTCTTTCTTTTAAGACTGAAATGGACCTTCAGCAACTTCTACATGATGTGCCAGGCGAGTTTTTTCCAGAAGGAAGGCAGCCTTTCTTGAGAAAGACGGTTCAAATACCAAGAGTCCAAGTATTATTCAAAATAGCAGTTTACCCCACTGTCAAATAAACCAGGACGAAATCTGCCCTGTTTTTCATAAAAATTAGCTTCTGTTTGTGTATAAAATTTATAAAATGCAATACATTTAATTATAGTCAAAAGAGGACAACCTTTGAAACGTGATGAAGGTTTTATATTTTAGAATCTGATATAAGTTTTTTATATTATTCAGTAGAAGAAGAATTGGTCATAGCTTTCTTTGCAGCACCAGTGATGGCTCGAGCTTCAAATAATTAAGGTGAAAAACTATTATTTTTATTCACTGTAGAGTATAAAGCCATGGTATCTTATGGGCCCTGGATATGTATTCCCTTGCAAATTTTTCCTTTTTCCCCCACAAAGATTTCACCATGTTTCCTTGTTTTCCCAACTTTATGGTCCCTTGTTTTTTTATCATTTTTTTTCTTTGAATTCTGATTGCAAAATATGCATTGTTCTCTGGTTTCCTAAAACCAGCCCTGGGAGATCCTCAGTATAGTCTCACAATTATTTGGTGTTAAGAATTTTAGGACCCAAAGGCAACTGACAATGGCTTCCTCTTCATATTTCATTTCAGAACCATGAAAAACTAATTTGATATAAATATTATAATATGAAATAAGTTCCTCTATGAACATTGCCAGGTTTTTGCAGCTATAAATACTCCAGTCACAACTTAGACAACGAATAGTAAAATGTGTCTTAGACGTAGTACAAGCTTCACATTTGCCATGTGGTAAATGCTTATTATTTCATATTGTAGGTTGATACTAGCATGCGAAGACACTAGGAAAAGAATCATAGCCTGGATATGGATTATATGGTCATGATGATGCCTATAACTGCCCATTTGAAACCGATTGTCCTATATCAAGATCTTGAGTTGGTTTGATGTCGATAAGTGTCAACTATGTAATGCTGTATAAATAAATTCATCAAAATAGGATCACCATCGAAAAAGGGTCACCATCAACAGATTCTGGGCGAATGTAATGACAGGCACTTTATTTATTTGCTGCCTACATGCAACATCATTTCTTTAGAAAGGGGGTCTACTGTATATTGATTAATTTAATACAGTCTTTATTTTTTCCCATGCCAAAGCTGCCTCTCTTTGACAAGTAAAATTTGTGGTGTGAGGCAATCAAGTATTATTGTCACACAGGTAGTAATAAACAGAGCACCTTGCCTGTAATGGGCTAACAAACAACATAATTCCTACTTTTCAATTTCAAAAATCCAGGGCAAATTACAATCCATGCACAAGGCTATAATGCATATGGCTTAATGTGATCTACAGTACTTTGTCAGTTTACTGTGTCTATATACAAGAAAATTTACTTGTCAAGGGAGAAATGTTGGGCATTAATGAGTTAGTTTCAGTAGTAATTCACTGAGATGAAATTATTAATTCAATTGCATGCAAGATTAGGAAAGATCTTGCTTCGTCTGTTACTATAATCAGGATGATACCATATGTAACTAAAGGTACTGTACTGTACATTTACTAAAGTTCTAACATTGTAATAGTACTTGTTGTCTTTCACAAATGTATGTGGACATTTAAATTTGACAGTAACTTAATGTGTCAATGATGCATGGTTTGAAATCAAGTTGTAGAACTTTATTTCTTGAAATACATGGCTAGTTGGTATAAAATATATTTCACAGAAAACTTTCTCGCGTACGTTTTGTATTAGATGAAGCAGTTGACTTAGTGTAATTAGACTGATTGCTAGGTTTCTCGATACTTCCCCGTTTTACGAAGTAATTGCATTACGTCGTTAGAAAGCGTTCCGCGTAAACTAACGCTCTTGACAGATTTTACATCGTTTTTTAATTATTTCTACGCAATTTTTAATGTTATGAAAACTGAGTGATGTTTTTTCATGGTTTTGGTTTTCATAACATTAAAAATGTGTAAAATAATTAAAAAGATGAGGAAAAGTCTTCAAGAGTGCCGGTTTAACTCCTGAAATGGAGTTAAAATGATTTAACTCCTGAATAGGGGTTAGATTTTAACTCCAATATGAGAGTTAGATTAACCCCAAAAGTGGAGTTACATTTTAACCCCAGAAATGGAGTTATTTCTAACCCCAAAAAACGAATTATTTTGAACCTTTTTTGTTAACCCCCTTTTCCGGAGTTATTTTAACTCCCTGAAAATAACAGTGTATTAAGAGGCTGTCTCCCTAAAAACCGACCACTCATATTTTACGTAAAAAGTAAACCCACCTAAACATTTATGTCCAGGAAGGTTTGGGCTTTTAATTACCTGAATCGGTTTTATTTTTCTCAAATATTTTATTTTTATCCAGATATAGCGATCAATAGTCCCATGGATCTCGGAAGCAAAATGGCGGCCGTCTAAACACGACATTTCCTACTAAATTCGGTTGCCGCATACGCGGAACTCTGACTTCCAATCTCAATTCCGTTTGGATATTTTTTAACAACAAGTGATTGAAATTTATCGTTAATACTAACATCCTTGATTTCATGTATTATTTATTCAAAACTTTGCACAACGTAACCACGTCTGATCCGCCTTGTCTGTACGGCCAATACACCACGTCGAGTAGAATTTGATATTCCCGAATCTGGATTGAAATTTCCACAATTAACTACCATAGTTGTGTTATATAATAATTAGTTGAAGAATATAATATGTTATTTCGTGTGGATCTGTTTGCGTTTCTTCAACATAATGCTGTCAATATCCATCAAATTCGGCTTAATTCGCAAACGGAAATAATTGACACTGCCAACTGTTCAAGTACTGTTGGCCAGAATAATTCGCTAAATACTTACGAAAGCACAAGTATTGTATTTTAGAAAAGCAATGTTAAATAGTTTCAAAACTAAAAACTACTTGAAACTTCTGGGAAATCATAAATATAGAAAATATCTTGATTCTAGCGCATTGCCAACAACAAAAGACGACAGGTCACTCACAGAGTTGACCATTACGTTTAATGTTTTACGTGTTGTACCTTGCAAAAAAATGTGAACTGTTATATTGAGGCTTTATATGATCATATCAATTCTGGTTTAAAAACCTTATTTCCACAGCAACCTTACAAATCTTGATTTTCTTTCTGCAAGTTTAATAATTGGTAAGACTCAAATGAGTCAACAATAATAATATCGTAATTTCTTTCCGTCTGCGCGTTTATTTTGTTCTAAAAATATTTCATTATGCTGTCAAGCCTCAAGAATATAAGGTGTAAGACTTGTTAGTACGACAACCGAGAGTGGTGTAATCAAGTTACCACGTTTCTCCCAGCCCTACACACAACCCGAAACGCGCACGCGCACACTTTGCTTCATTCTATATTCTGGCGCCAGTTGTCATCAAAAGCCGGTTGTTCTAACCCTGGGTCCAAATAGAACTTTCCAACAGCTTGTTTATAAAATTAAATAGGTTTTCCAGAAATCTTTTTTGGATCAGTAGATGTTTTTTTTTAAACTTTTGAAATGAACGGTCTTACAGAAATACCCTCAAAACAGCGGGTTAAAACTTAACCCATGCTGGGTCAGTGCTAATCGAGCTTTGAACAACCGGCCCATGGACTATGTTTGTTGCAATTTTATTATATTACCATTTATACAATCGACTTCAACGTACAGTATTATAGAACATAAATATGAAAATCAGGAGGATGAGCAGTCACATCACATTCTCTTACTTATTCATCGCTTATATGCATTAAACACATATCGCTCAATAGACGAATGAAAGTTTAGTTGATGTTAACTGAAATTCAAACAGTTCCCAACCCGACACTTAGAAGGGTCGGGAGAAAATATTTCACCCTCCCTGCTAATGAAAAATGTACAGTAAATTTTTGCACGGAAGAAATTTTACTTAATTGGAATGACCTACGCGGCAATCCTGTGCAAGGGCAATATACCAATTTTATTAGGATTCAATTTGGAAAGTTCTTACATGATCCAACAGGAACATGGACTTGGTATAACTGTTGTATGTTCTTGCACATGTCTACTCCAATCGTATCGCGCGTTTTTAGTGCCGTTCGCTTGCCATTGTGTTTAGGTTAGTGACAGGATAGGCGAGATGGTCTCCACTGCTTTCCAAGAGTGAGTCGGTGCTTTGTATAGATTCACATTGCATCTATTTGTCCCTGGCGAACATTGACTATTCCTGCCCTTAAAAGGATTAACTCTACTTCTGTTAGTCTTTCAGAAGAAAGATGGTTAGTTCAAAGGTGTCGAAGGTGATGTTTTATGTCACTTTGACATTCTGTCAGACGAATTATTTCCTCGCTGCAGCAAGAGTATTCTTCTTTTCCTCCGATAAAACAACATGGCGAAGACATCGTTGAATCGATAATATTAATGGGACAGAACTATACGTTTGCAATAATATAATATTAGAAAAAGCATCGATGTAAGAGCTAGAAGCGCCCAGTGACGAAAATTAATGATGACTCTTATGTATGTTGATTTCAATTATGCATACCGGAAGTATAGTACCGTGATGCGGGAAAAATATATGGGAAAGTATTTAAATAATAAGATTTTTGATAATAGTAGAAATATATAAAGCAGGAATATTCCTGGTCACTACGGAATATTCCCGGTTTTTACTAAACTTTCATCATCACACATTTGTTTACCAAACATGTAAGGTACAACGCGTAAAACATTAAACGTAATGGTCAACTGTGTACGTGACCTGTCGTCTTTTGTTGTTGGCAATGCGCTAGAATCAAGATATTTTCTATGTTTATGATTTCCCAGAAGTTTCAAGTGGTTTTTAGTTTTGAAACTATTTAACATTGCTTTTTTAAAACACAATACTTGTGCTTTCGTAAGTATTTAGCGAATTATTCTGGCCAACAGTACTTGAACAGTTGGCAGTGCCAATTATTTCCGTTTGAGAATTAAGCCGAATTTGATGGATATTGACAGCATTCTGTTGAAAAAACGCAAACAGATCCACACGAAATAACATATTATATTCTTCAACTAATTATTATATAACACAACTGTGGTAGTTAGTTGTGGAAATTTCAATCCAGATTCGGGAATATCAAATTCTACTCGACGTGGTGTGTTGGCCGTACAGACAAGGCGGATCAGACGTGGTTACGTTGTGCAAAGTCTTGAATAAATAACACATGAAATCAAGGATGTTAGTATTAACGATAAATTTCAACCACTTGTTGTTAAAAAATATCCAAACGGAATTGAGATTGGAAGTCAGAGTTCCGCGTATGCGGCAACCGAATTTAGTAGAAAATGTCGTGTTTAGACGGCCGCTATTTTGCTTCCGAGATCCCTGGGACTATTGATCGGTATATCTGGATACAAATAAAATATTCGAGAAAAGTAAAACCGATTCAGGTAATTAAAAGCCCAAACCTTCCTGGTCATAAAGTTTTAGGTGGGTTTACTTTTTACGTAAAATATGAGTGGTCGGTTTTTAGGGAGACAGCCTCTTAAGTAAACATTTAATTGGCAATTACAATTTCTATAGCGTTATATCTATAAGTGCTTTTCACAGTTCATTTGCATTTTTTAACATGTGCCTACACTTTTTCTACTCATGCATGTGTCCCATTTTCATTTGCATTTTCTTGATTTAGTCGGCAAGTCACAGTTGAATTGTCAAGCAACTAAAAACCCAAGGAGCATCGACGTGTAATCCTTAATAACACAATTATACAAGCTAGTTCCGTCATACGAATTTTCTAGTTGAATTAACAGTTGTATTCTGTTACATATACTCTGATACCAATTGGAACATCAAACAAATTTTAATCGACGATGAATTTAAACGTGTGGATCCAGTTAATATTTTTATGCGTAGTGAATATTGTCTTCACCTGCTGTGGAATAGTGTTAAACACATTGATGGTAGACAGTTTTTTGAAGTCGTCGCGACATCGAAAGAAATTATGTCAATTCATGTTTATAGTGTTGTCGTGTTCCGATATCCTAGCGCTGATAACGAATCATCCTGCATTTATGCTTTATCTGGTTTCCTGGTGGACTGATGATTATAATTTATTGAACAAAAAGGGGTTTATACGCATTGTACTTTCATAGTCGTTGGATTTTCAATTTATTCCTTGCTGGTGAGGAATACTGAACGGTATCTGGCAGTTTATTATCCCATGTTTCATTGGAATTCAGTGACCAGACGCAACCTGCTAACACTCCTCGCAATATTATTCCTTCTGCATGCTACGGTAGTTATAATAACTGCAAACGACTTGATAATTTCTCAAACAGCACATTTCATTTTTTTCATGGCCATTGCATTTCCACCATTCATGTTTGTCAATTACAAATTATTAAAAATTTCAAGAAAACTCCGTTGGAACAACAGAATATCACCAGAGAAAAAGCGACAAAAAATTGGAAAAACAACTCTACTTGTCTGCTTATAGTTGTCTGTCTTGTAACACTGTCCATTCCATCTGCTGTGTTCCTCGCATTTAGCTTTGTTGAGAAATGAACAACCAAAAATCCAAGGTTATGTTACGTTTCGAAATACTTAACTGTTTTGATATTTTTGATCCACAACATTCTGCGCAGGGATGGTAATTTAAAGATACTAAATACATTGAAAGATCGTTTTTCGGATCCTCTGCATTACAATGAACCTTGACTAACGAACCATACAACGGACAGCAATTCCATAAACGTTTGTTTTGCCTTCGATCCAAATTATCACTGGAACTCGGCGCTCTGAAGTACGGCTCTCGCAAACAACAGACTGCTGCCATCATTTAGATCAAACAGACATTTTTTATATATATATATAAATATATATATATATATATATATATATATATATATATATATATATATATATATATATATATATATATATATATATATATAGGGCCAGCCCAGAGCATTTAATTGAATGGAATAAATTTAACCAAGACAGTAAATTTTTTTATTACTATGCAGTTTCGTACGTATACATACACTCTCCAGATCTAAAATGTCTAAATACGCTAAGAACATAATTATTTACATAATGATGCTTACAGTTATGCATCAATTCATTTGCTTCTTCTCATGTTGTTCTGTTGTCTAAAGCAATTATATATTCTAGTGTTAAAAACTGTTCGTGCGTTTAAAAACAAATGTAGTCATTATTATCTTGCCACAGAATATATAACGTTATAAAGTTTCTAAGTACTAATTTGCTAGAATGGCGGCATGCGCTCACAAGTTCATTTCGCTTATTTAGATTCGACAGTTGAGGCTTGTAAATTAGGCACAATTTCTTCCATATAGGCATGAATTACATCTATCGCTTGTTGAGTTTAATATATATATTAAGCTCTTGCTGTCAGGCCTATACGTTGGTTTGCTCCGATCACCCCGTTGTCCGTTTTAACTGTGGCTTGGTATTATTACTGCACGCATCATTCATTTAACTAAACATCGAACATTTAGCGGGCAATTTTTGGGTTTGTACAGTTGCATTCCTTATAATTTCCCTTCGCCGTTGTATTCTCTCCTCTGAAGACTTTACAAAAAAAGTGTTGTATACTATAGGCACAATATTGCTCTTTCACAAAATTAAGGAAGTCTCCTACTAATTCTCAGCTTTTGTTCCTAATTTGGACACGTGCTGAAAATTGATTGCGTTACAATTGCAGAAAATAATTTGACTTCGAAACAACGGTCGGTGCTTATAAGTAGAGACGATGACAGACAGCTGTTATGTGAATGACATTTATCACTGGAAAATATTATATTATGGAAACTTCGATCCTTTGAAAGAAGGCCCTCCGTTCCTGAAGCCCCATCTTTCTCAACGAACGGCTTCGCTTGAAATGTGGGAGATATGCTTATATTTTTCAAGTAGCTCTATATCCTTCACACCAAAACATCTCGTAGATTTCTTTACTAAATCTTATTGTCAAGGTCTTGGAACTGATTATCATATTTTTTTTCTATTATTTTCATCCCTCTTAAGCTATGAAATGTGACTCACGTGAAGGTTGCATCATTGAAAATGCTTTGGAAACCGCAAACGACCTCAAGAGAAAACTGCAATATAATTAAAAATATGATCTCTAGCCGTTCATTTCCATATAAATGCTGCATTCCAGTTGATAATGAGCTTTCCTCGTGCTGTACATGCACGTATGTATGTACAGAAAAATCAAACCATTATCAAATAGCTGAACGAATGAAAGCATATAGAATATAAGTTTGTGTCGGATTTCATGTGCAGTTGTTGGTGTGATAAGCACTAATACTTTCACTATAGGGCGGCTTATTTTGTAGTGAGCAATTTTATGTCATGGTAAGCTGCATTTTGAAAATATCATTAAATACAAATAGGAATTTGCACTTCTCGTTCGACATTTTGATTGGATATACTAAATATAAAACATTACTTTGGATGGAGAGCGACGACAGTACGGTTTCGCATTAGATTAGGACTTAATTTTTCTATTGTAAATATCTCGGCGAGTATCCCCCCCCCCTTTTAAATAAAAGCCACGATTGAAATCCTCACAAAATATCCTTTCCAACGGGGGGTCAAGGGGCGTCAAAACATTACACAAACCGAAACAATCATATATTTATTCACCGCTTGGCCAAAGATTCTAAATTTCATATCCAGAAAATCTTGAATATCTCTTGAACTCTTCGGATTTCCCGCAAGTCAATTCGACTGAAATACTCCTTGTATTCAAGCGCTTTCGTGCACAACATTTCGTTTGAATACGGCGAGTTGAAATATTTATTTTGAATTTTTCAAAATGTCGGGTTTTACTCGCATGCGCGTACATTGCGCAATATTGGCCAATAATTAAGAAGCTCCTGTGGCCGGGATGACGTCAAACTCGCGCGTGTAGGTGCAAATTGACCTTCCGACTACAAACGTCGCATTGTTTTGACGTTTTTTAGTCGTATTTCCGGTTGAGATTAGCTCACTTCGAGCTCAGAGTAAGAAATGGAAATACCGTGATAAAAGATCCAGATTTGAAGATACAAGTTTCGAAATAACACTCTAAATAGTGTTTAAAACATGTAATCTGTGATGACACACGCATGCCTTTTTTACTCGTTCCCCATGTTGGAATTTTTGAGCTGGCGAAGGAATTTACAAAAACATTATAAATTAAACTTAATAAACTGGGGAGAAAATGCGCGAAAATCTAACAAAAAATAACGCATCGTTATAATGAGAAGAAATTACTGTTGTTTTGCTGCCACTTATGCAAACCAGATTTGAAATCCGAGGATTCCGTTAAGTTTTTTTTGTTTTTATTTGTTGAAATTATCATTAGATAGATAGATAGATAGATAGATAGATAGATAGATAAACTTTATTTAAACACGCTGACCCCGTCAACCGAAGCTGATTTCCACGAGGGGCGTGCGAAAAGTATACAGAAAAGAATTTTAAAACTATTTACAAAATTATATAAGATATATAGTATTATATGAACTAACAAACTAAGGTAGTAATCTATATACAGGTAATATTAACATCTATGTTAATTAGCTATCAATCAATGTGATTAGTGATTTTCTTTCGAAAGGAAGAAACGGATTTGCTCTCTCTTATTTCTTTAGGAATAGAATTCCAAAGGTGTGCTCCGTCATACACGAAACTTTTATTCATATTATTAGTACGTGGTTGTGGTAAACAAAGACTACTTGAAATGTTCCGAAGTTTGTAGTTTGTCACCTCACCCTTATATGTGAAGAGATTACTGAGTGATTTGGGTCCCATTTTATTCAATAATTTTGTACATGATTTTTGCTTTACTTTTCTTCCTTTCTGTTTTAAGTGGTTTCCAACCCAATGCTTGCAATGCAACAGAGTGATCTATGTCATTGCTCATATTCAAAATAATCCGAGCAGCTCTGTTTTGTAGTTTTTGGAGTCTTTTTGATTGCGTTTCTCCAAACACATCCCATACTTCACAGCAGTAATCAAAATATGGGCGAACAATAGCATTATATACAGAAAGAAGTGTTTGCTTATCAGCAAATTGTTTTAAACGCCTAAGAGCCGATATTCCAGATGTAATTTTCTTGCAAATATTCTCAGTGTTAGTTTTCCAAGATAAATGCTGGTCAATTGTCACTCCAAGAGTTTTGGATTCATAAACTTGTTTAATTGACTCGTTTTCAATTTTCACATTTGAAATATTTTTTATCATTTGTTTTGAACCAATTAACATAAACTCAGTTTTAGCAACATTTAGACTAAGTTTATTTGCAATTAGCCATTTCCTAAGTTTTTCCAAATCAGAATTCACTGCAGTTTCAAGATCAGTAATAGAGTCTCCAGAAACTGTCAGGTTCGTATCGTCAGCAAACAACCGAGGTTTTGTTTTATCCAGGCATTGAGGCAAATCGTTAATATATAACAGAAAAAATAGGGGCCCTAAAATAGAGCTTTGTGGTACACCACATTTGATCAATTTCTCTGATGAAACAGATCCTTGTATTTGGCATTTTTGGTTTCTATTTGAGAGATATGATTCTAGAAAAGACAGAGCTTGTCCTTTATTCCATAAAGCTCTAATTTTTTCAATAATATTTGATGGTCGACAGTATCAAATGCTTTTTTTAAGTCAATTAAGACTACCAGGTTAAACATTTTGCGGTCTAAATTCATATACCAATCATTTGTACAGTCAAGTAATGCTGTAGCTGTAGAGTGAAATTTACGAAAACCGAATTGACAGTCACTCAGAAGTTCAAATTTGGTTAAATAATTGTATAGCTGATCGTACAGAATTCGTTCCATAATTTTGCTAATGACAGGCAGAACTGAAATTGGTCTGTAATTTCCTGGCAGGTTTCGTTGGCCATTTTTATAGAGAGGTATTACTCTAGCCGTTTTCCATTCGTGAGGGAAAAGGGATAGGATAATAGCTTGATTGAAAATATATGTGAGTGATTCTGAAATAGCAGGTGCAGCTATTTTAATAATTTTACTGGAGATCTTATATATCAACGCCGGTGGCTTTGTTGCTAGAAAGACCATGTAAAAGATGGTAGACATTGCTGACAGTGACTGGCTGGAATGCACTGAATTCTGATTTAGCCTTTTCAATATATGTTTGAAAGTTCAAATTTGGAGTATCAATTTTGCTAGCTAGATCAGGGCCAATATTTGAAAAATAATTATTAATTTTAACTCATTTACTACTGTTGGTTTGCTTTGCCTACCTAGTATATCGTTTATAGTTTTCCAAGCCTCTTTAGGGTTGCATTTTTTATCAGAAATTTTAGTGGAGTAATAATTTTTTTTAGCATTTCTTAGCTGAATATTAACTTTGTTTCTCGTTGTTTTGTAATTTAACCAGTCTATCTCTAGGTTTGTAATAATGGCCTTTCTTTTTAATCTGTCCCTTGCGATTATAAGTTGCTTTATAGCACTTGTAATCCAAGGAACTTTTTTTGTTCTAATCTTTTTATGTTGATGTGGTGCATGGTTATCCAAGACCTCTACGAATAATTTCTTCCAAATTTCCCACATAGCGTTAGGATCTTCAGCGAGAAAGTATACATTTTCCCAGGGTTGTTGGCTCAGATCCTCAACAAATTTTTGATGATCAAATGTTTTCATATTTCTTATCTCAACTTTCTTCTCTTGTTTTTTAACAACAGAAATTTTCCTTATTGCAAATACCAAACTATGGTCACTTAATCCAGTATGGATAACACCAGAGTCAGAAATGTTCTCTGGTGTATTGGTGACTATATGATCAATAAGACTAGAGGTTGTCATAGTTACTCGGGTAGCTTCATCAATCAATTGTGACAATTGATACAACTCATACAATGTTTTGATTTTCTTTGTTGGGAATTTGAATCTTTGTCTGTTTTAAGCATATCACAGTTTAGATCACCCAGAATATACATTTCTTTATTTTCAACATCAATGGCTTTAATTAATATTTCAAAATGATCAAAGAATTCAGATGATGCATTGGGTGGTCTATAAATGGTTGTAACAAGAAATGGTCGACGGTGTGGCTTAATAATTTCTACACAGACAGCCTCCAATTCAGAGGGATTTAGATCTTGTCTTATAATATAGTTGATGGAGCTACGGAAGTAGATACAAACTCCACCTCCATTTCTTGATCTGTCTTTTCTAATAGTATCATAATCATTAAGGTGAATCATACCATTAGGCCTATACATATTTCTGCTGTTTCATCGAAGATATGTCAAGCAGTTTTTAGTTAAGGTACGTTTATTTAAAAATTTAAGATATTTTCTTAACTTTTTTTGTTCAGCTTTTGTAGCTTTATTTTATTTTTTTGGTGTATTCCTGTAGCTTTTTGAAGTTGTTACGTATATACGTATCCAATCATATTGAAATGTTTATGTATTTTATTTATTAAGCTTTGCTAACTAGAACAGGGTTGCCACAACAACATAATGCAAATTTTTGTGGGCTCTTTTACCTAACCCACCCTGTCAACTTTCCCTGTGGAAGCTGGAAAAGTTGAAATGGTGGGTTAGAACGTTGACTTTTACTTTTCCGTTTAGAGCGTTGACTTTTTGACCGACAGGGTGGGTCAGTCATGAGGACCGGGTTCTTCTAGTCGCATTGAGAAACCACCAAACACAGAATGAAGATCCATACAGAAAGGCCACTTACGTTGGAAGCTTTGAAGTTTTTGTCCTCGCCATGTCACATTACTCATGTCGGCCGCCATTTTCCTAGCCAGTCAATGACATTTTCTAGACAACAAACATGCTGTACTGGCTGGCTGCTTCGCCTTCTGGCTAGTAAACTGCTTATTTTTGAATAAAAAACGAATTGCTAATATCTTATAAGATTACAAAATGATAGTTCTTTCTTCGTCGGGTCTCGTTTTTCTTTGATGTAAACGAAGGTTTTTTATTTTTTTGAAACAAAAATATTTAGTTGTCGATAGACTGTAAATTGTCTAAATAATCGTCGAAAACTATGGTTTCAAAACACAGAAAAATATGAAAAGTAATTGTGTAAGTTTAAAAAGATTACTGAACTTCATTTATATTATATTATAAAAAAGTTGAAATATTTATAGAACATACCTATTGAGTTTGAGTTTGTCTTGATCTTTCGGGTTTTGTTTTGGCTTGCACAACAACGTTGAAAATTTATTTTTAAACGATGATTTCTGTATATATTCTGTTCAGAACTGTTGCTTTTCGTAAAAAGCCCACTAGAATGGGTTTTTAGACACTTTTTTAACTTTTTTTTTCCATTTTAAGTCTCGATATAAAATTTTTTGCAAACTTTGCATTTGAAAAAACAATTTGCACTCTCTGCAACCGCGCGAAATTCCCACTGAAATTCCCAGCCTAGTCCCTAGGCCTCTTAGTTCGCCTATTGCGCGTTTCTGCATATTAATGAGGTGACGGCTCCTGAGAGGCCTAGAATAAAATGTTTCAAGTGAGCCAAAAGTGGGGACAAAGTGTCCCCACTTGCTGTATTGAGATCAGTGGCTTGCGAAAATGGCGCCGTTCTCATGAGCGAGTAAAATGTTTTAGATTTGTATCAAATTGAGACAAGTTGGATTAAAATGTTGTGGTTTTAATATATATTGAATAGAAGCAGTGGTACATAAATTAATATACTGAAAAGACAATATAGTAAAGTGGAATTGATGCTAACAAAAAAACAAGAAATCGGTGAGAAATATTTTTAATATAGAAGGTGAGAATTTATTTATCGATATCCTGGGATAACTCTGCTGTAATGTAGAATATTAACTAAATACATGGTAAATATAGTAATGATTTTTATCAATGCACTATTGAAATGCATGTATTCACCTGTGTTAACTAGAACGTTTGAATATTTGCGAGCTTTGAGCAATGTGTTGTTAAGAATTTATAGATCAAAATATAGATCTGTTATGTACTTGCCAACAATTTTTTGTTTGATGTTTAGGAAATTTAAATGGTGCCATACAGGCATATACAGGGACAGTTGTCAAGAAAATATATAATTAAACAAGGTCATATTTGAAGAATTTGGTGAAAGTGGTATTTGTGAATGACAAAGTTCAGGCAAAAGACATATTGGACAACATGGATGTACATAATTTTGCTGTTCATTTATTTCATCAAGTCAGGAACTGGCCGAACTGCAGTCTGCATAGTGTCATGTTTGTAATATTTTCAAACAAGATTCACCTGATCACCACCCAACAATGGCTTGTTGTTGGACTTCCGGGAACACCGGTATTCTAGTTTATATTCAAATGTTACTTGTTCGAACTAGTTTGTGTTAGAACATTCACAAGGTACAGCATCTAATTCTTATTAGTATGTAAAAACTGAAACAACAATTTCAACACGAACACTCAGGCAGGCACATGTGAACAGGAATAGAATAAAATTTGGAGGTTAATATTGTTAATTTAATACATAATAATAAATGTATTTATTGTAATAAAATTATTATAAAATTTATTATTATTAAAATTATTATTGAATTTTTAATTTATTAAATTGTTGAATATGATATTATTACAGCTCCATTAAGCAGAAATAAGCCCCAAAGCATCATCTTTTATTAGTTACTCTTTCAGAGAAAGCATCTATTACAATTATTATTTTTTTATATGCATGTAAAATATCCAAAAACTTTCTCCATGACAGGTTGCAAATCACTTGAAGGTGAGAAAGGCCAATAAACCAATCCAAGCCCTCTTCAACAGATATCTCTTGTGATACATGTCACTGGAATATTGCTTAATTTTTATATTGCACTCAGTGATGGTTGCTTTTTCCAGAAAAATGACTTTGTACACTTTACCATCAACCTGCATCAAAATCACTATATAATCATAATAATATTAATACTCAATACAAGTACTCTTTATTGCTGTGGATATTATTACTGCAATATTTGCCTTTTATGCTCAAATGAATCCACATCTCTATGAACAAAAGAGGCAAATTGTCCTGGCAGTGCACCATTTAACGCCCGTATTCTAAAAGCTCACTCACACTCAGTGAGTGGAGGTTCAATCTGAGCTTGCCTTGAGTGTCAATGTTATTTTGAACAGCTGGAGGGCTAGTGTCACCTCGCACTCAGTGACTACTTACCTTTCCTATTCCAAAACAGCATTGACACTCACGAGGAGCTCAGATTGAACCTCCACTCATCAAGTGTGAGTGAGCTTTTAGAATACAGGCATAAATCTCTCTATTTAAATGCATATATTGGCCATCTAGCAGGAATCAAACCTGCGTCTCTGCGACATATACAAAAGTAAGTAAGCGGGCAGCTGGTATACAAAGTAAGGGTGCAGCAGGTTGGATTCCTACCAGAGGGCTTGTAGTTGCATTTTTCACAACTGCCCTTGGTCAGGACTCATAAATTTATAAACTTTACACTCAAAATATTTATCTACAAAACCTTTCAACAGTTAGTTCTATCGGGTGAGATGCACTTAGTGAACTCAGTCAACAGATGATGATCAGGGTGCTACTAATAGTCAAAAAAATGTTACAATTTACTTTAAATTTACGTCATTCCTGAAAGAAGTTATTATAATACCTTATTATTTACATTGTACAACCATAATATCTTTAATACTCACGTCTATCTTCAAATATTCTGCATATTCTTCCATGTTTATACAATTTTATAAATTCTGGAATTCCGCCATATTGGAAAATATTTACGGGATTTACCAAGCCCGCGAGCACCTGCTTTGCAGGCTAGAAAACGTTTTGTGCTAGTCCTCTTGCGCGCGTTTCGCTCGGTGACGTCACGGAAATCAAAAGCGTGCACAGAGGACTTGGGACTAGTCTGCTATTTTTAGTACGTTATTTGCGCCTGGGTACGAGACTGCATGCAGCACTGAATGATTGTTACATCGCGTGTATATGCACAAATACAGCAAAATGAAAGCAATTGTTTTCGAAACAAAAATAGGGGTGCACCGAATAGAGCATTTTACTGACTAGGGATGCACCGGATAGAGCATTTTACTAACCGGCCGGATACCAGATAGTTGAAAATTATCCTGCCGCCTTTTCTACGATCACAACTTAAGGATATAAGTGACGTAAACACTGTTTACACAACGAAATTGTTTTTCTTATGCACCTATCAATGTTAACCCCGAGGGGGGGGGGGTCGGGCAAAGGGGGGGGATTTGATCAATCAGGTGGTCCCATGGGTCGGGATTTGGACTGACACTTTTTTTCTAAGTGGCCCGAGGGTGGGGATTTGTGACAGATTAACACTGATC
The DNA here is from genome assembly GCA_902702795.2 of Paramuricea clavata. Classification (NCBI taxonomy): domain Eukaryota; kingdom Metazoa; phylum Cnidaria; class Anthozoa; order Malacalcyonacea; family Plexauridae; genus Paramuricea; species Paramuricea clavata. The sequence goes on along the minus strand of CACRXK020001319.1, from coordinate 29,292 downwards.
TCAGACGATATACTGAAGAAACCTGAGCCAATTTTAGAACAAACTTTGACTCGTCCCCAGTCGCCCGCGTTGTAGCTGTCAACGCCTAACCCACGAACGGGCATATTCTCCCGCACTAAAATGTAACGAGGGACTGTGGAAGAGTCAGGAACAAACTGAAGACTGGGCACAAGTTTATCGCTCGCTGTCGCGCGCGTTGTTTTTACAAGAAATATGGAGATTTCTGGGCAAGAAATAAACACTAGCTTATAAGACATTTTATAATTATATTAATATCGATTTATACTTATATGTTAAAAGTTCACATTATGTACTATATAAAACACGAGTAAGAGTGTGTTTTATCAGATATCAAACGCGAGGCGCACAACTTAAAATACGACTACAAAAGAATACTAATTAGGCCGAACAATTATATAAGAATACTGACAATATAATTATATTAGAATACTGTGTTTTATTAGCCTGTGTTCCAGTCTATTACACCGTGGTGTAGCGGACTGGCCACGGAACACAGGCTAGTGTTTCATCAGATATTATAAACTCACTTTACGTGACATAATATGGCTAACATGATTTGCCGCAAGGTATATGAATTATTAATGAGTATTTTAAGTTATTTTGAAACGTTTTTTATATTTGTTATACTTTTAGATTATACCGCCAAATGTATTTGTGTAATTTCCCTATCATCTGCCATATAGAGTGCACCAGAAACCAAATACTTTAGGAATACAATTTCATCCCGGGGTGGGGAATTTTGCCCAGGAATGTTCTCCCGAGGGAGTGGCATTTGACACTTTTTTTGTAAAAATGTCAAATCCCCACCGCTTGACCGACCCCCCCCCCCTCCCTCGGGGTTAACATTGACAGGTGCATTTAAAATAAAACATTGTTCATGAATCATGATGACATGTTTGCATGATAACATTCGGTGCTCAGCTAATATTTCGATGTAATATATTCGATCACAATAAATTTACATACACACTTTGCATACAAGTTATAAATATTAGAAGTCAGATTCAGTCTCACTTTGCAGGTATTAAAGCATAAGCGCAGGTCTATTTTTCTGGACGTTCGTATATGTTTTTTATTGATCCAACTTCGTTTGCTGTCTTCCCGACCACAATGTTGATTCAACAGTTCCGCTTGAAACTTAACGTCTTAGCGCCAAAAAATTTCACTAAGTTTCGTACTAGAAGCCATGCACGAACAATGCACAGTGAGAAGTTTCCAAACTGTTCCCGATTTAACCATTTCCATAATATTGCGCAACAAAAACATGGCCACCGTGTCGAACCGTGTCTCACGTGACAAAATCTCGGCCTGTGATTGGCTTGACACGCTCCACCGTGTTAAGAAGTTACTATATTTAGTAACAGCAGAACCGCGGACCGTGTCTCAAAATTGCAGTCGCATTTGACGAACATTTTCCGAACTTAAAATGATCAAATTCGAGTAGTTCTCGCTTATCGTCGTGGCAAACATTTAATTAATCTCGTACCCAGAGAAATGCCTGTGCGCGGGCTAGGATGGCATAGGCTCTTAGAGAAATTAAATTTTAACTGTGCTGTGATTGGTTTAACGTTGATTAATTAATTAATTAATTTCCCCAGAGCCAATCCCATCCTAGCCCGCGCACAGGCATTCCTCTGGGTACGAGATTGACATTTAATATCCAGCAAGTGCGGGGTTTTCCCAGGGGGTTTTCCCAATGTTTTAAACCTAGCCCGCGTGCAGGCCCAAGGGAGCTGATAGTGGGCCTGCAAGCAAGGCCCGGTATTTTGTAAAACGCCCCTTTTCATAACACGCCCCATTCGCGCGTCAATTGTCAAAAAAGAACCAATGACAACACCCAAATATTAACAAACAAACTCGCATTAAAATGTTGCGGGGTTTTCTCTGCTTATTCAGAACATAAACAATGTGTAAATGGCTGCGTTTTAACTCCAACAAGAAAAATATTTCTTTAAAAAAGAAATAACGTTTCGCTCCAATATAATTATAGAAATACCAGACGTCTATAATTAGCGGTTGTGACCATAGATCACTTGTATATGTCGAGCAATGAAATTGGTTCATTTTGTGAGGCGGGCGGGTTCTATAAATTTTCATTACCTGAAGGGGCCGAGCGGTCCAGAAATACAGTAGTAGTATTTAAAATGAAGAAAAACAAAGAAAACTATATAATAAATATATATATATACCGCTGTTAGCGCTTGAATACTTCAAATATAAATCATCGTGCCTGTAGATTTTGACCTGAAGTTCGGCCCTAAGATTTTGATTGGTTGCAAGTTCACATAAACAACAGTTTTAAAAATAGCTCGGTCAAGGGCTCAAGGGGACAATAATAATATAAAGGTCAAACGCACGTAACAAATCCATTATCGATTTCTTCGAATTTCTTTTCTTTTATGCTTTATAGCAGAAAATAAATCAAACAAATAGTATTTTGAAGGTCTTTATCAAAATCTTTGACGAATTTTGGACACATGCACGACGCTGAAAGAACAGCCAAACTAAACTAGTCATCTATTCGAAACTTTGTTATTGACAGCCAAGATGTTCTGCCAACTGGCTTGGCCGGCAAAAGTCTTATTTTTAATATCAGGTCCTACCGGCGTTGTTTTCTGAGCTGCATCGCCTTCTTCATGGTACGATTGAGAATTTTATTGTTGCTGTTGTTAGCCCGTTAAAGTATATCCCTGCATGGTATATATCCGCGTCCAGCAAGTTGAGACCTTGAGAAAGCTTGGCAGTCAAGCTGTACACAGAACTGACTAATTGAATCTTCGTTTGCTGTTCGGTTAAATAGAGAAACTGACTCTTAATTATATAAAAGTACCTTGAATTTCTAAGTTTAATTAAAAAGCAAAATGCACACACTGCGGACATGTTCATGAGAATATAATTTTTTTGTGTAACGAAATCTATATCACTTGTCAATCATATTGCATGCTGTGTCTAAAAATAACATGTGAGCGTCCCACGGTCTAGACAGGTTTTGTGTCAGGCCCTATTTAAAATTAGGGCCTGAACTTGAGGTTAAGTTAGCATGTTCTCATAGGTTGATATATAATTAACTAAGATTTCCGATTATACGCCACGCCTCCAAAAAACTTCTTATGCTAGGAGCGGTCATCTCATTGGACGATTCTAAATGTAATTGACATTTGAGCAAGAATACTGGCAAAGGATTGGATAACTTTGATCTCTGACGTCACTTTCCTGTGATAATTGCTCGAAACACAATACAGTACCGTTTCGTTCCTGCGGGGAACGAAACAAAAAAGCAAGCAACGCAGTCAGTAATTGCCAAATTTGCAAGTGCTCAACAGGCAAATTAGCACGAATTTCAACAGAAAACCAGTCTCAAACTTCAAATTGTGAGGGAAGTCGTGCGACCACATTTAATAACATTTATAATGTGTGCTTCGCTGTCGCCATTGTTATAAATAAATTGTCTCACTTATCAAATCGTGTGTGCAATTCTTGTTGGCGGCGGAAAGTACGAAATTTATTTCAGTTATTTCATTTGGTAGAAAACTCTACAAAAGAAGAGAGCGTTCAGAGTCCAGATCGTTTTGTTTCAAACGTCAATTTAATACCGTCTTCTGTTTCGCTCTCTCAGCGAAGCCTTGTAAATCGCAAAGTGTTTCGAATAGGCTTACATGCAACTGCATCTCAACATCAACCAAATTAAAAGATCATTTTCTTGAGGAACATATAAGTATCAAGTCTGTTTGAAATTAATGAAACTCAAGTGTAAAGGTTACTATAGTTTAGCCCAGTCGTAATGTTGCTATTCCAACACCTCACGACAAGCAATTCCCATTGGCATAACGGCAAAAACATCTCTTCCTTCAAGTAAACAATAAAAAGTCTGTTCTTGTTCCATTTGTAATCGAAAAAAGTGATCAATTTTCGAATTTTAAACTTATCGAGAGAATATCGAGAGCCTTTGTGATCAATCACTGACCTAATTATAGAATCCAACAGCAAACAGCCAATCACAATGCCGTATTCGTGGGCGAACGCGGAAAGTACAAAATACCGGGCCTTGCTTGCAGGCCCACTATCAGTTCCCTTTGACCTGCACGCGGGCTATTTTGAACCTTTTACGGCACAGGAATTACATCTTTTGAGATATTTAATTTACGTTTTTATTTCGCGATTTTGTTGGAAAATAACAGTAATACGTAACGCTGGACCAGGAGTATATATCTGTTTGAAGTTGTAATGTTTCGGACGTTTATACGTATAAATAGCGATCGCTTCCGTCCTTATAAACCAATTTAGAGAATATGACGATCTTAAAAATCTGACCGTGTCTCAAGCCACGCTTGCTACCCTCTGGATCCGCCCCTGCAGAATCGAGTAAATCGACTAGAATGATATTAAGGTGGCTCCCTACAGTTATCTAAAATTCTAGGTATTTTGAGTATCGTTCGCTTTGAACCGAATTTATATTAGATACACTTAAGACAAGGCAATTTGATCATTTCCAGGAAAGTTCAGAAGCTGTGTGCTGTCCATTTATGAACAAATTAAAACAGTGTTTGTGTTGCCATGGCAACCATGACGTGTAATCTTTTGCACTTTTATTGCCTAATTTCACAATAAATGGACAATATCTATATTTTCCTTCGGTGAATTTTTCTGAATTTTTTTTTGAAGATTTACGGTCCATAAAGGAAAAACATATCAAAATTTGAAGGGAATTTATAAATAAGTTTTCGAGATATTCGTGAATGACGGTTACAGAAAAAGTTATTTATAGAATTTCTTAAAATTTGGATATGTTGTACCATTCCTCTTGTTTAACAAAAATACAAAGTTAAAAAAAATTTCACCGAAGAAAACACGAGAAAATCATCGCTAAAATCGGCGTGGCCAGCATGAAAAAAAATCGACTCGACATGAGCACGATCTGCGCATGCGTGTAAATTGTAGCGTGTGATTTATAGTGATTTCAACTTTTTGGCTTACAATACATAAGAAAACAGATATTTCTGACTTGTTTGACATGAAAATAAAATATTAATCTTGAAAATACTAACAAAAAACACTATTATAGGCATTGTATTAAATCCAGTGTTAGTTTACATTTGTTTTTGTTGTTAAAGTCGGTGTGAAAACTTTTCAAAACATCGAACTACAAGTTTAACTTTTCATATAAAACAACTCATAACTGTTTTATTTGATTTAGCAGATAAAACGATACCTGTAAATTGAATTGATTGACAGAACTTATATAAGTTTCGGCAACAGTTCACTACTGTTCAAGAGTTAATAGAAGACAGTATCATTTCAGTTTGACAGCTCGCAAAACAACAAGTTGAAAATTTTGAGCAATATGAAAGACAATACTGAACGTAAATACGTAAAAACACACTAAAAGATAGGTTAAACTAGTTAATAACATACGTACTGTTCGAATTCAGAAAAAAATAGGATTATAATGAAAAACTGGGGCTTTCTTTGTAGATAAAAAACGCCAAAAAACTTCCCACGGCTTGTTTCAATATTTTTGCAGAACAGTAAACACGATTCCACGCGCAGGTCGCGAGGATGAAGTCTGATCTATATAAATCGTATTTAAACTGTACTAACTGTAGGGAGCCACCTTAAAGGAAAAATTATCTACAATTTCAGACCTAACTAGAGCAGCTGGAAAAATGCAACTATTTGCCCTCTGGCAGGAATCGAACCTGCGATTTCGGTGAAGTGCTCTAACCAACTGAGCTAAAGAGTCCTGTTGTCAAGCTCAAACTACAAGCTCGTGTATATATATACGGTGTAGTGGGTGATGTACCTCTTGACGTAAGCCCCCCTCCCCCAATGGATACGAATACGTTTTTTTGTAACAGCTAAAAAAAAGCTATAGTGCTTCACTGTTTTTTGCTTTTTCGCCCTTAGAGACCGGTCATTATTTATGGCGGGGGGTGGCACCGAAGAGAAAAGGGTAGGGTAAACAAAATTTTGAGTGAGTAAAAGGTTGGGTAAATGAAAAACAAAACAACTCAAGGGTTGGGTAATCAAAAAATTTATTGTCATTTCATGACGCACTGAAATATTGGAGACTGAAAAGCAATGTCAACAGTGATATGTCAATACAATATGTGAATCAATCAGAGTCACTATCTTGATCATTTCAGTCCACGTGTGACAGGTGAATGGTTTTCAATTTGTAAAGATTTTGGCCAGGGATGAGTATTTATTTTTTAATTGATATTTGAGGTTGTGTAATCAAATTTTTGATCAAATGGTTGGGTCAGCAAAATTTTTGCCACAAAAAACATTTCTCTTTGCTACCACCCCCCACCGTAAATAATGACCGGTCCCTTAGTCTAGCTGATACTGACTAGAGTTTAACCGTATTTTCTATATTTGACCACAGTGTTTGACAAGTCCGTGCCCAAGCCCTGCCTTCCTACCATGGTGCCCCATTTCATTGGTCGACAAGAAAAAGTTGAAGATATCTCGCGTGCGTTGACGTCCATACCTGCTCAGCTAGTTTCTGTATCTGGACTCCCTGGTTTTGGCAAAACCTCATTGGCTATTGCAGTAGGACACCAACTTAGACAGCTAGGACTACCAGTTTATTTCCTTTCCTTGAGAAGCGTCAAGACAGCGGACGAGCTGATCTCTGAACTGTTAAACACCTTTGCACATGCGTCTTCTGATTTAGCGGGGCGAGAACGTTCAAAACTATGCGGACTCCTCAGTGGAATTCCTTCCAATATTTCTATCATCCTCGATAACGCCGATGACCTTTTTGCGAGTAGTGGTGGAACGCGCCAAGATGTTTTAGACCTTCTGGAAAAGATCTTTTCTCATTGCAAGAATGTGTCCTTTCTACTGACCACAAGGATAAGTCTTCAATCGGTGCTGGCAAGGAAATTTGCTGGTCACACGTCTGTTGGAGTTATATCGCTAGACAGGAAATCATCACAAATGCTTGTTCAAAAACTTGTCCCTGCTGCTGATGAAAGTGAATGCTGCAGGCTGGCTGAGGTTTGTGGAGACGTTCCTCTGGCCATCAAACTTTTGTGCAGTCAAATCGTTGACGAGAAGAAGAGTATATCTCAATTCCTCGACCACTTTAGCCGTTTATCAAAAAAGCTAGCCGACTTGTTAGACGATCCAGACGCGCCTGATAATCAACGTTTAAATGTTTTGCTTGAGTCTTATTTCAAAAGACTATCTCAAGAAGAGCAAGAATCATTTGTTTGTCTTTCAGTTTTTGTCAGTGAAGTGTTCGACGAGCAAGCTGCAGTAAACGTCATTGGAGGAGATGAAGACACAGCAAAGAAAACTTTGTTGAGGCTCAAGAGAAAATCGTTGGTTGAGGCAAATTCCTCCGAAGCAGGACTGTTTTCTTTTCACCCTTTGATCAAGTCATTTGGTTCCGAAAAAGCGGCTAATGACATGAAAGAAATTGCTCGCGAAGCACAAAGGCGATTCCTGAGTTATTACGTCAAGTTGTTTGAAGATTTAAACAACCAGTTTCTGGCTGGAAATTCTCTGCTTGCATTTCACGATTTCGAATTTAACAAAAAAAATATGGTGCATACTCTCTCAGAAGGTCTTCAAAATGAGGCTGTCTGCCACGCAATTTTCGATGTTCTTTCCGATGCGGATTTATTTCTGGACACTATTTTCTACTTTCAAGATGACCGGATTTTTCAAGAAATTTATGAATTAGCAATAGCGAAGGCAAAAGAGCAGCGTAAATTTAAAGCTGTCCACCAACTGCTAATTGCTAAAGCTTTTGCTCAGATAAACTGGTATAATGGAGCTGCATTGCCATTACTAAAAGAAGCTGAAGAAATAGAGAAGAAAAATCTTCTCCTTCCTTCAGAAGTTCCCATGGGAAAACGAATGTGTTACCATGGTATTCAGTTGCTAATGAATAAAGCGATAGCGAAAGGAGGCAAAATGATTGAAACAGGGATATCTCTGTTCAGTTCTGAAAATAGTGTACTTAAAATTTTATGCACCCAGATTCTTGCTTTTATTACTCCTCACGAACAAAAGTCTTCCTACTACAGGAACATTGTTTTAACTGAATGCGCTAACAGACCATCCTTGTATGCTTTCTTCAAAGCTATACAAGAAGATGATTGCGCTGACGAGAATGAGGATGGAAACCCAAAAGCTGTAAGTCAACCGCTCATTTTGCCGCTTGCTCTTCTCTTCAACGACATTGCGGAATGCTATGACATGAAGGAGGTAATGTTTAAACTTGGTTTGCCCGTCTCCAAGTTACAGAAAGAAATCGAAGCGGAAGCTCAGAATGACCGTCTATACTTGCCATTACTCTTCGTCGTTGAAACCACCCTGGCAAATGTAAAAATAGAGCAAGAGAGTCCAGCAGCGATGCAGCTCGCTCTTGATAATTTTATAGGAGAATATGGTCGGCTAAACCCGGATACAGCCGCAAGGTACTATAACATTGGATTAATTTTATACGAACAGAAGAAGTATGACGCTGCTTTGACATGTTATTACGAAGCACTAGACATCAGACTAAAGCTTTATGGGCACAACCATGCAGATACCGCCGACAGCTTTTACCAGATTGGAAGAACCCAACTTGCGAAAAAAGATTACAAGTCAGCACTGCAATCGTTCGAGCAAGCACTTGATATCAGACAAAAAGTTCATGGGAAAGTCCACTCAGACGTTTCCTCTACTTGTAATCAGATTGGAATGACAAAGTATCGCTTGAACGAATACGATTCAGCTCTGCATTGGCACCAGCAAGCCCTAGGTATTAAGATAGCGCTCTATGGAAAGGAACACGCATCCTCCGCTAACAGCTACTCCTGGATTGCAAATTGTCTGTACCAAATGCAAGATTATGATTCTGCTTCGGAGTCACATCAACAGGCACTTGATATCAGACTAAAGCTTTATGGGCACAACCATGTAGATACTGCGAAAAGCTATTACGAGATTGGAAGAGCTCAACTTGAGAAAGAAGATTACAAGTCAGCACTGCAATCGTTCGAGCAAGCACTTGATATCAGACAAAATCTTTATGGGAAAGTCCGCCCAGACGTTTCCTTCGCTTGTCATCAGATTGGAGTGACAAAGTATCGCTTGAAAGAGTACGATTCAGCTCTGCATTGGCACCAGCAAGACCTGGATATTAGCGTGGCGCTGTATGGAAAGGAACACCCAGACTCCGCTACAAGTTACTACTGCATTGCAGAATGTCAGTGCGAAATGCAAGATTATGATTCTGCTCTGGAGTCATGTCAACAGGCACTTGATGTCAGGTTAAAACTTTTTGGACAGAAGAGCCAAGCTACAAGCGGCAGTTATGACCAACTGGAATTTATACAAAGTCTAAAGAAAGTTTGCCAATCATCTCTCGAGGTACAGAGCAAAAATTCTTGAAACAAGAACAAAATAACAAGTTGTAATAGCGATATATCTATACTAACACTGATGGTTCGAGTAAATACAAGTTATAAAGGAACACGATTAAGTGACTTATAATAACCAATTAACATCAGAATTTCTGTTAGAGAACATGCATGATGTAATTTGCCCACTTATTTCAGCCAGTGCAAATCAGTCATGTTTTACCCTGTCTTTCAACAGATGTTTTGTAATAATATTGGAGAATTAAATAAATTGAATTTTTTGACATAGTTATAATAGATGATTCCCCTTATTACGTTTTCATAGCGCTTTGCATTGTGGTTATAGTGGTATTACTGATGTTCAAGATGGCTTATTTTTTGTTCTGACCCATGCAAGAACTTTTAAAATATTCGTGAAAACATTCAATATTTTCATTCGAGGCCGCTGTCTTTATCCGTGATACCACTATAACCACAATGCAAAGCGCTACGAAAACGTAATAAGGGTAATCATCTGTTATCTACGAATTTGCAAACGACCTTATGTGATAGTCGAGTCGGTTTTCTTTGAATGTTCTTCATCAGAATTATATTAAAGGACCGGCCAACTCTCTGAAAGTCACACTCTGGTGGCATTTTTTATTACAAGCTGCCAACTGGCATTTTCTTACAGCTGAACAAGACCATATATGTTGGAACCTGTGATTTTGGCTTGATAGGAATCTCGTAACTAGATCAAATAGCCGAAAATTTGAGTATTTAAAATTTTGGCGAGTAAATTACTATGTCGGACTAAAAATGCAAAATTTTCAAACAGGTTTTGAGTTACAGAATTTAATTTGAAGTTGGCAAAATTGTAGCTATTGGCATAAATATGCGCATATTCCTCATGACGTTTGAGCGTTAAAATCTCAAAATCGGCTACGAAAATCATACTACTCGCTTAAATGTCTTATACAGCATATACGTTTTGAGAGCAATGCATATATACTTTTTCCCAGGGGGAGCAAGCCCCCGGACCTCTATAGATGGCTAGCGCCCTCGGCGCTCAAAATAGTTACATGACCAATTATTTTGTGCTATGTTCGTCACTGGGTACAATCACTTCTTGTGTCTATTGTTACATGATAAGCAATATCATGTTATTTTACATATATTAACGGCTTATTGACCGAGCGTGAGGTCTGTACTGTGAAATATCAGACCGAGGCGAGGTCCATGCAAAAAACAGAGGTCTGATATTTCACAGTACAGACCGAACAAGCGAGGTCAATAATCAGTTTATTATATGGCTGAACTGAGTCTGTGAGCATATGCTTTTCGCGCGAATTAAATCGGCTATCGCCAGTTTCACTGTGTGACAATATACGGTAGGCATGCATGCTCAATCAAAAACTATTTGGTTGTTTGGAATTTTTATCTGTATATTTTAATTACACAAAATTGGAAAATTAAAAAGCAAAATTTTTTTCTGTTTGCAAAGCAAAAATTTCCCACCAGATAAACGACATCCGGGACGCCGGTCCAGATACGGAAAATACGGACCACGGTCCGGATATGGGTTTTTACGGACCGCTTGTCAACCAATCAGAATAGTGAATTTTGAAAATCCATATAATAATAAATATTATTATACTATATACTTATATTCATATTAAATAGCTTACATGCATGTGTCAGCAAATAGTTTTAACAATTAAGATGTCCCACAATTAACGTGGCGGATATGACTCGGTTTGGCGTTGGCCGATTTCTGGTTTACTTAAACTTGCTTCAACATGCTGTATTGCGTATGGGAAATGAGTCGTAGTTTTGTAGTTTCTTACCCTATCAGAGCGTATATATAAAAGCCTGAGCACAACTAGACAATTCATGCATTATTCAAAAGGCGATAGCCTGAATAACATTGCCGTGAAGACATAGAAACTATAAGTTAAAGAAAGAATTAAAAGGATTATACAAAGGCGAAGATATTAAAGTTAAAGAATTGTCAGGAATTGAAGAGTCGTCAGTGAAAGTAATAGTTTGAACAATATTAAGAATTATATATATAAATTTATTTTTATATATATATATATATATATATATATATATATATATATATATATATATATATATATATATATATATATATATATATATATATATATATATATATATATATATATATATATATATATATATATATATATATATATTAGGAAAAGTAATAGAGACACTAATTATTGAGTAATATATTAGACTATAACAGTATAAGTAAGAAAATAAATATATCATTGAAAGTAATTGGTTTCACAATCTTTGTTGCGAGCAAATAGAACCAAAAAGCACGGCCAAATAAAATAGTAAGGACCGGCTCGTAACACTATATCAGCAAAATTTAAGATATAAGGTAGCTGTCCACAATGCACAACATGCCAGTGATAGTAACACTACTGTCAGAACCAGGTTGATGCCAAAAGAGGGCACCACCAACGCGATCTAGATATATACAATCTATACATTTATACGCTATTGCACAAATCTCTGGCACAGCCACGGGGGGAGGGGGGTTCTGGACTTCTCCCCACATTTCTTCAGGAAAAATTTTGTAATTCTTTCTAAACTGAAAATATGACAATAAATATATGACATAAAATATCTGCATGGGATGGGGTTACGAAGACCCTAAACATAGAAATGTTTTCCAGGGAAGAATGCTGCTGGCTGCATGCCCAGACAATTAAACCATACGCCCTTGATTGTACTATTAAGATGGATGTATATATAATTGCATTTCTGAGGTTACACCTACAGTACAGCACAGGTAATATTCTTTTTATTTTGGTTACAATTTTTCCTCTGAATTTCTCTTTTCTCTAAATTTTACAACTATCTTTTTTTCTTTCTTGGAGAAATATTTTTCGGGAACTCAAAAGATTTTTTGTCCCGCGTGGTCCACTCTTGAGACTTACCATCTTAAATATCAATTATTCGATATTGCATTTATACCTGGCTAAAACTGCAAAAGCCATGCAAAGCTACTTATCTGAGCATGGACTTAGCCTTACTAATTTCAAAACTATCATTCATTAATCATGAAAAATTTACTGTGAAATAGAAATTTCTACTAAGTTAATCCAAGAGTGCACCTCAACTTTTTTGGCTTCTAGGAAACATGTGCTGGAAGGTTTCGCAGCAAGGAAAAAGTGTAAAATCACTGGCAAAATTAAAACTCCAATAATTGCTCAATTTGCCCAAATAAAATCACTCCTTATTCGACCTCAAAGCCGGGGGAAAGATCTGCACTTGAGCTGCACATCAGGAGCTTCCTCAAGACGTATTTTTGTCCATACTAATTTTGGTTAGCATGGCAGACAGGCCTAGAAAATATATTTTCCTTCCTGCAGCAAATTCCAATATAAAACTTCCCACATATGTAGATTTCAGAGAATGTATGGTGCCGCACATTGTGATAAACTTCAATCTTGACACAGGCCAATCTCGACTTGCAAAACACGTTTGTACTCCATAAATATAAAGTAAATTACATGGCTGAGGCCTAGAAAATCTAGTGCTCTTCCATCTTGTTGGCAGATAACGTCATCCCATGGTATATAAAAAGCCTTGTTGCGACTTCAGATCTCCCATGATGAAGATAATAGACTGGAGTGTGAATCGTTGGGTCGTGAATGCAATTCGACTGGCCTTTGCATTCATTTATAAAAGCTAGAGTAGCGGGTGAAGAACAAAACTAATATACCTGGTTGCTCTGAACTCAAGAACTTTAAACCATTATTATTATTATAACCAGGCCTAGGAAAATATATTTTTCTTCCTGGCAAGAAATTCCAAAAATAAAACTTCCTGCACAATAATCCCAATTTGCAAAATTCTTTTGTAAACAATACGTGAATTACATGGCATTCCAGTATATAAAATGACTAATACTTCCTGCAAGTTGCAGTTCTTAGTTTTCCCAAATATTCCTGAATAAACTAATTAATAAATTGGACCATGTCAACCAATTAATTAATATTATTATTTATTAAAAAAATATCATTTGCAATTTCTCAATATTTTTCGGTGCAAAGAGAGGCCTCGGTTTGTGTTATCTGCCTCAGCCTTCGGCTTCTGTAGATAACACAAATCTCGGCCATAATAATTCCTCATATCAAACTCTATCTCATTCAAAATTGTTGAATAATTGTATTCAACTACACACGCAAAAATCTCACATCTTGTTGACATGTTGTTGGCCGAAACGAGCTTGTAGCAAGCTTGTCGACAAGTTGTAACAAAGTTTCTTTATTTTATCAACTTGAACTTGTAGCAAGTTTGTTGTCAACAAGCTTGTTACAACTTGTTTGTTTGCAGACCTGTAGGAAGTTGTTGGAACAACGTGTACTAAGCTTTTTGACAAGAACCCATATCATCGTCAAGTCCGTTCCAGCAACCTTGTGGCTGTGTTCACAAATCTATACCAAATCTGCCAACAAGTTGTAATGGCATTGTTAAGGCGAAAGCCTGCATGAATAACGTCGCCGTGAAGATATGAGAAACTATAAGTTAAAGAAGAATTAAAAGGATTATACAAAGGCGAAGATATTAAAGATAAAGAATTGTCAGGAATTGAAGAGTTTTGCACAGTTGTGAAAAGAGATACTAAGTTTGAACAATATTAAGAATTATATATATATATATATATATATATATATATATATATATATATATATATATATATATATATATATATATATATATATATATATATATATATTAGGGAAACTTATAGAGACCCAAATTATTGAGTAATATATAAGACTATAAGTAAGAAAATAAATATATCATTGAAAATAATTGGTTTCACAATCTTTGTTGCGAGCAAATAGAACCAAAAAGCGCGGCAAAATAAAATAGTAAAGACCGGCTCGTAACATTATATCAGAAAGATTTAATATATAGGGTAGCTTTCCACAATGTACAAAATGTCAGTGATACTAACACTACTTTCAGAACCAGGTTGATGCGAAAAGAAGGCACCACTAAGGTAATCTTAGATCTACATAATAGTCTACAGTATACATTTGTACGCTATTGCACAAATCGCTGGCGTGAGAGGGGCAGGGGCGAAACTAGCCCCTTTTAATTAGGGGGTGTCTGCTAGAATTGCCCTGCGAAAGCCGATGATGCCCTGCAGCAAGTTTTTTTTTTTTGGGGGGGCACTATTTCTCCCAAAAAAGTTGGCGAGCGGGGGGGGGGGACATTGAAAAAAAGGGAAAAAAATTTTCCGGACATAAACCAGTTAAATTAAGGGTCAAAAAATTTTTCGGACAAATTCCTGTTAAAACATGTATGAAACCGTTATTTTTTTACCAATATCTGTAAAAATAATTCTATTGGCTAGAATTTGTCCTCTGACTTTCTCCTTCCTTTTTTAAATTTTGCAACTTGGGATTTTCTTTCTTGGGGAAATATATTATTTGGGAACTCAAAATTTTAGGGGACCAATGGTCCCGTGGTCCACTCTTGGGTCTTACCATCTTAAATGTCAATTTTTTATATTGTGTTTATGTCATGCACAGCTACTTATCCGAGCATGGAACTAGCCTTAATACTAATTCTAAAGCTGTTCATCAATCATTGACAGTGAAAAGAAAATCTCCAATGAGTTAATCGAAGGGTCTACCTTAATGTAATTTAACTTTTTTGGCATTTGATTTTGATGTGCTGGAAGGTTTCACTGTAAGCAAAAAGTGCAAAATCACTCGCAAAATTTAAAATCCCATAATTGTTCAATTTACTTGAATAAAGTCACTCAATACACGCAAAAGTTTCCTAGTGAAATACTTTTTTACTAAGAGAGGCTAAAATTTACTTGCATTTGCAACATTGCAAGTATTAAGTCAAGACTTGAGTTAACCATCAGGGGGGGGGGGACGGTATCCGGAACGTACTCATTTCAAGACGTATTCAGGCTTAGAAAATATATTTCCCTTCCTAGCAGCAAATTCCAATATAAACTTCCTGCATATGCAGATTTCAGAGAATGTATGATGCCACACATTGTGATAAACTTCAATCTTGGCACAGGACAATCTCGACTTGCAAAAATGCGTTTGTAAACATAAAGTAAATTACATGGCCAGACCTAGAAAATCTATTGCTCTTCCCATGGGTATAGAAAAAGCCACGTTGCGGTTTCAGACCTCCCCTGATGAAGACACTAGACTGGAGTGTCGAAACGTTGAGTCGTGAATGCAATTCACTGGGTTTTCCATTCATTTATAAAAACCATAGTAGCGAGTGAAAATGTGAGTGATATACCTGTATGCCGTGAACTCACAAACTTTAAACCATTATTTTTATTATAACCGGACCTAGAAAATATATTTTTCTTCCCAGGAACAAATTTCAAAAATAAAACTTCCTGCACAATAACATCGATTTGCAAATGTGCTTTTGTAAAGAATAAGTGAATTATATGGCATTGCAGTATATAGGATGACAAATATTTCCTGCAAGATGCAAGATTTCCTGTGAAGATATTCTGTTAAAAATTTCCTGGCTGCTGACATTTGCCAACACTGATTATAACGTCTTCCAAGTTATGTTTTCATCGGCGTATTATTATATTTCGGCCAGGTTATATTTTCATCCGCATTTGTACATGTGTGTGTCTGTGTGTGTTTGTCTGTCAGCATGATAACTCAAAAACCATCAACCATATTAAATACAAAAATTTGTGGTACTAATCGAAATTGCCCAAGCACAAATTAATTGAATTTTAGTTCAATTTAGATAAAAATTGGATAAAAAAGGTTTGTCTTATTTTGTCGGCCAGAGTGAACTGAATACATAATTAACCCATTGTATAATTTATGCATGACACATAATTTAATTTGCTGGGAAAGGTATGCTGTCTCCAAGTGTCCACTAGTTACAGTTGATTTCTCAAAACTCTGGCTGAAAATTTTCTGAAGTTGGTTCAGCCACGTTCACATGTACGGAGTTTCCCCACGGTGGGCGGCACCAGGTGGCACGCCCAGCATTCCAACCTGGGACTCATGCCAAAGCTGACTTTACCACCTTGCCGAGGGGATAACACCGGGGCTCAATGGGTTAAGTTAAGCTGCATTGCACTTTGATGTGCCCTACTTTATTTGTATTATCATTATTGAAGACTGAAATAAATATATTTTATATGTTAGGGACCGGTCATTTATTAGAGGGGGCTGGTTCAAATGGGGAGGGCGCCAAAATTTATTGTTCCGGAAAAAAAATTATTAATATTGTAACTGATGGTGGGCCATGCCATTTCATGTGCACTCCCTTGGGGGCCACATTATTTTATGCAGTGACAGGAGCAGGGCCATATGAAATTATGTTGAGGAAAATGAAAATCCACCAGCCCCCCCCCCCTCTAATAAATGACCGGTCCCTTAAACAAATTACTGATGGTTAAGAACTTAAGGAATAGGGAACATATTTTTACATACTGTACTTTGTTTATTTTGCTTGCTATACGTGATTCAATGTACATTTCAAGGCTTCTAGATCTAGTTTGCGTCGGCGTTTAACTCTCGGCTCGCTCTTGTTCACAAAACGTTTCAATTGGAAACGGAGCAACATTCTGGGGCCGGCGAGGCTGAGGAAAGATTTGTCGAAGAAGACACACGGCCACAATAGCCATTGCGAATGAAACAAATTACTGATAGTTAAGAACATAAGGAATATAACATATTTTTTACAGTCGATTTCACGAAACTTTGACCACAAATGTTCTGAACTTCGTTGTGAAGTTCGCAAGTTTGTTGCGAAGTTCAAAAATTCATAATGAGATCCACAAACCAGTTTCAAGGCTTCTCGATTCCGTCAGGGTTTAACCGTATCGGCTCCCTCCTGTTTTTAATGAATCGTTGGGAAACGGAGCAACATTCTGGAGACGAAAATAGATAGCTTAAGATCTCTGACAGCTAGGACGTCAGGGTTAAGCAGAGGACTGGGACTAGGATGTCGTCTTAAATAAGTAAATAGATAGCTTAAGATCTACGACGTCGACGTCAGCTAGGACGTCAGGGCTCAATCTCGTTCCCCGAGCCTGCGATCCTCGGGAAGGAACGCGAGGCTCTGGGATAATCCGTTTCATGGAGGAATCTGATTGGCTGTTGAAATGGAATGCGTAGTTCAATCTTAGCCAGAATTCCTGGCTTCCGGCAACGGATTATCCCAGAGCCTCGCGTTCCTTCCCGAGGATCGCAGGCTCGGGGAACGAGATTGGTCAGGGCTATGCAGAGGACTGTGACTAGGATGTCGTCTAATGTAGTCCCAGTCCTCTGCTTAGCCATGACGTCCTAGCTGGCGTCAACGTCGTAGATCTTAAGCTATCTAATAGAGACCTTAAGATTGACGTTTACGGCAAACGTCAAACCGCTAGCGAGGTTTATGATTTTACAACTCTATTACAATAGCTTTTACACCAGTTTTGAAATATGTTAATTAAACTTATTAAATTTGACCACTAGTCATGTCATTCACCAAAGCAGTAAATTAAGATTTGGCGTTTGAAGTTGGCGTTTGGCGTATAAATTTCATGCTTGAACTGCTACGAGGGCTTGTAGTCGTTAAAGCATGAAATTTATACGCCAAACGTCAACTTCAAACGCCATATCTTAATTTACTGCTTTGGTGAATGGCATGATTTGTGTTTAATTTGCTTTCTTAAATCATTGCTAAAGAGCACAAGTTTAATAAGTCTAACATATTTCAAAACTGGTGTAAAAGCTATTATAATAGAGTTGTAAAATCAAAAACTTCGCTAGCGGTTTGACGTTTGCCGTAAACGTCAATCTTAAGGTCTCTATTAGCTCAATATCTACGACGTCAAATACTTAGGACGGCAAGCGGAAGTAAATTGGTAATAGTTTTTGAAGTGTGCATGTATCTCATTCAATTCGCTCGTTGTCCACCAAACGTCGAAAAACTCACAACAAGAGTTTTACCGTCGTGGATACAAGAGCATAACAAACGGTAATGGATTCACACGTCTCTTTTAAATTCATTTTCAAAAGGATGTAAATATTTATAGTTTAAATGTCGACGTCGTGAATCTTAAGTGGAAGTTTATTTATTTAGGACGACGTCCTAGTCCCAGTCCTCTGCTTAGCCATGACATCCTAGCTGACGTCGTAGATCTTAACAGCCATTGCGAATGAAACAAAGTACTGATAGTTAAGAACTTAGGGAATATAACATATTTTTCAACATTCCAAAGGTTTCCAATACATAGTTTATAGGAAATGATGAATTTGCAGTAGTGTACCCATAATTATGAATTAGTGTTTTGATTACACCTCAAACGTTGTACATCTGCCCTTTTTATGGTCTGGTCGCAGGTTAAACTTTGGAAGAAGGCATGTTTCCAATCCACTTATTTACCTGATTGGATTTTTAAATATGCAGTCAATTCAATTATTGTAACTAGTAACACATTTAAAGTCGTTTGTCACAAAACGTTTCAATTGAAAAATATTTGTAAATTGTGAAACGTTTTGAAACCTAATTCTAGAGTCCAAGTAAACTTACAGCGAATTTAAAAATACATCCCCCGTGTGACCTACCATCGCTCGGTCTCCCTGTTTAGATGTGCATGAATCCCCAGAAATTCGTCGTCCTGGTGGGCAAACCCTAAGAATTTTTTTTAAAATTCAGGCTATCCCTCAAAAAACCTCATCCCCAATAGCATGCTGTTCAGAATTTTTCATATTTTAGACAACCCTTCGGATAAAGTTTTATTCGATGTTATAAACGTCAAGAAATTTTAGTAAATGAGGGGTGACCCTTACGAAATTTTAATAATTTACAGGCAACCCTTAAGAATTTTGTTAAAATTCAGGCTACCCCTCAGAAAACCTCATACATAGAGGGGGGGGGGGATATTAAATGGAATGGCCCGAAGAGTGAAGAGCTATAAAAGTTTACACTATTTAATATCAAAGAAAATATATCATTACTCAGCACTATTTCCTCGATCAACCACAGGATGCAAGATTGGCGTTAGAAATACCACCTTTTGATCTCCAGTTGAGTAGGAAGTCCAAGGGGAAAATTGAAATACAAATGCTCGGCCTTTATGGAATTCAACTTAATATGCTTGCTTGGTTCTTTCGTGTCAAAATCAATAATTCTTGCTTCACCGTTTGAAAAAGTGCGTATATTCTCTTTTAGTTTTTGAAAATCCATCATTAGTTCATCATTAGCCATGTTTTAAACCTGAAATTTTAAATTTATTTCAAAATTTCCTCGCATTTTGAAGAAAATATTTGTCACATGTTGGCTACAAAATTTGCCACAAATTCCCTGCATGCGAAAAGCTCTAACATTCCTTAGTTTTCCCCCAAAATTCCTTAAATTAATTAATAAATTAGCAAAGCCCAGGGGTTAAAGGGCAATCAGAGGTGACAGATTTTAAACATGTGCATCTCATTGACATACAGGTAAATTAAGATCAGATTTCATATCAAGTCTGTTTACTGCTTGGCGCATTTACCACATTATATAGACTATATACACAGATTTATCACACTAAGAAACCAAAACTTTATAAAAATATAGAACTATCAGTAGCCAAAGTCCAAAACAAATGTAAGCGTAACATTAGACTTGAAAAAGCTTTAGAAATTCGACAAAAATTCGAAGACTCGAGCGAGTTTAAAATTTGTGTTCTGCGCATAGAAAGCGCGCACGACCACAATTCCATGCGCTAAATAAAATTTAGTTCAAAACCCCCTCTCTGCACATATTAAGTTGCTGCTACGCTCGCTCGCTTCAGGCTCGTTCGCTCCGCAGCAATTATTATTTATTGAAAATAATTCAAGACATTCGATTGGCTAAGAGCTGTCGGTGAAATCGCCATATCCGCTCAGTAGCTGCCCAAATTTGGAGTTGTAACATCACCGTGGAATATTGAAAACAAATATACAACGTTTGACGTAATTTCGTGGTATATTGAAAAACAATGTAACATGACGCCACGTCAATTTAAGCGCCTTATGCCAAAAGAGGGAAAATACAAATGGCTTCCTCAAAGGAAAGATTCGTCGACCTTTTTGTGTATTCCGACAAATAAATAATAAAACAATTATTGAATTCGGTTCTCGTAGAATATGAGGAATTATTATGGGCTCGGTTTGAGTGTCTACCTCAGCCTTCCGCTTCTGAGGTAACACAAACCTCGGCCTTAATAATTCCTCATGTCCTACTCGACCTCATTCAAAAATTGTTTAATAATTGTATTCGACTACACACGTAAAAATCTCGACGGAACAAGCTTGTAGCAAGCTTGATGACAAGTTGTAACAAAGTTTGTTATTTTATCAACTTTGACAACTTGTAGAAAGGTTGTTGTCAACAAGCTTGTTCTACAACTTGTTGGTTTGCAGACCTGCAGCAAGTTGTTTAAAGAAGGTTAATTTACAAGGAAATATGCCAGTTTAGCTTCCGCTAATCTTCCACTGGACCTATTAAAATTAACTGTACAATTAAAGATAGGGTACAGTCCAATCTGCGCATGTGCACATAGAAATTAATATAAATAATTGTCGAATAAATTTCACTGATATTTTGAATACCGACATGTAAACAAATGCTTTGTTTACATACGCACTGTGCCCTACCTTTAAATATATTTTCATGCAGTATAATTTACATTTCTATACATAATTACATAAAGTACATATCGATATTTATAACAAATTAAAATTAATATACATCTTAAGAGTTGTTTTTATACATATCTAAAAACAATTCATGGACGTAAGCTTGAATGCTTGAAATAAACTGGAAAATCTTATATCTGGTGACAACATATTATGAAAATATGCTCCAGTGTATCAGTGCAGTCCACTCCTGGTGATTGCTTAGTTTATGGTTTCGTACCCATAAGTCCATATTGGCAGTGCTTCTGGTATGTCGCTGGGAAACTGTTGACAATGATTTGAACATATTACTTAAATAGTCTGGAGCCAAGTTATTTAAAGATTTATAAACTAGGCAAACTACCCTGCGGTATACATAAGTTATGTAGTTTGCCTAGTTTAAACAGAACTCTGTATCAGTAAAATGATTGATTGTTCAAGACTGGTACAAGTTGTTTGAACAACTTGTACCAAGCTAACAAGCTTGTTGACAACAAGCCATATCATCGTCAAGTTGTAACAAGTCCAGCAAGGCAGCAAACTTGTAGTTCACAAATCTGTACCAAATCTGCCAACTAGTTGTAATGGCATTGTTACTGACGGCAAGAGTTTTCAGAAACTGATTGAATTTGAACAAGACGCAACCTGATTCAAGAAAAACGGACTTTTATTAAACAGCAAATGTAGCTTGAAGTTTGGTTATTTTTGAAGTTGGAAAAGGAAAATATTGAAAAAATGTGGGGGTAAATGTCATAATTTAAAGTATTTGTTATTTAAAGACTTTAAAAAATTGTATCTTAGGAACCGCTCATTATTTATTGTACAGGGGGGATTGAGGAGAGACTGGGGGGGGGGACAGAGAGACGAAAGAAGGGGGGATTTGAAAATATTTACCAGTTTGAATAAAACATTACTAGTTTTAAAAATGTATCACAAAACAACTTAACAACAAATAATGTTTATAGACCTAATATTTATAAATGGAAACCAAGTCTCTTATGTTCATGTAAATAGACAATTCCCATTGTAGACTAATTGTAGAACTAGGCAAAGAGATGCAAATCAAGGCCGAATTTTGGTGAAAATAGTGAGGAGTTGGGAGAAAATGTTAGGGGAGGTGCAGCAGTCTAGCTCACAACCCCATGGAAAATTAGGGCTTATTGTAGAACAGGCCAATATCAACAAGGTTAGGTATGCATGTAGTGTACATATGTACCAGTGTATTAATGAATTATGAATGTATGATTCCAATCTTGCCCTTTATTGCAATTGCTACAAAGTTTCTTTCAAAACATTGCATTAACAGTGTACTTGACACAGATATGAATGGCTATCACTGTTTCAATTTTACAGAGAAAACTTTCTTATGTCACGAAGTGTAGATCCTAAGCAACCATCACGTTTTCACTTTGTTCCATCATTGAAACTTTCCGAAGGGGAGGTGCTTGACCTTTCAGGAGAAGTGCAAAAATTATCAGGGGAGGTGCAAAACGATCTCAGGGGAGGTGCGCACCTCTCCACACCTCCCCTCAAAATCCGGCCTTGATGCAAATAAATCACCATTGCTAGAAAGAGCATAATAAAATAAGTAAATTATTTCAAAGTTTGGTTGCGAGATGTTGTAAAATACGGAAAATATAGCCTTGCAAAGTGTGCAAATTTTGTATACTTTTGTATTGCAAGCGAAAATTGCAATACAAAAGTATACAAAATTTTTGCAACTTTGGAAGGCTATATATTTTCTACATTTTACAACATTTCACAACCAAACATTGCGATTTTATTAATTTTAGTATGCCCTTCCCGGGAATATACTTTTTTAGTCTATAATGAGAGTTGTCTATTGGTCCCCATTATCTATTTGTGTTTCTCTAAATAAAGAGTTTTTGTTTCTCTAAATAAAGATAAAGAGCTAGGGAG
>CACRXK020001318.1:0-56299 GCA_902702795.2 Paramuricea clavata | reverse complement strand
ATTTGCTGCATTCCAACCTACAAATGTTAATAATGTCTACCAGTTGTTCAGTGCATTATCTAGCAACAAAGCAACTGGCATTGACAAAATATCGTGTAAAATTATTAAAATAGCTGCACCTGCCATTGCAGATTCACTTACATATATTTTTAATCAAGCTATTACTTTATCCTCCTTTCCTGATGACTGGAAAATGGCAAGATTAATACCTCTCTACAAAAATGGCCATCGAAATATTCCTGGCAATTATAGACCATTTCAATTCTACCAACTATAAGCAAAATAATGGAGCGAATTTTATACAATCAACTTTATGATTATTTAACTGAATTTAGACTACTCAGTAATAATCAATTTGGTTTCCGAAAATCTCATTCTACAGCAACAGCTCTTTTAGATTGTACAAACGAGTGGTATGTGAATATAGATAAGAAAATGTTTAACCTCGTAGTTTTTATAGACCTAAAAAAAGCATTTGATACTGTCAACCATGACATTTTACTGAAAAAGCTGGAATTTTATGGAATAACAGGTCAAGCCCATGACTTATTAAAATCATATCTTTCAAACCGACACCAAAAGTGTCAAATAGACAATTTTATTTCATCAGAACATTTGATTAAATGTTGTGTACCACAAGGTTCTATTTTGGGGCCATTACTGTTCTTGTTGTATATCAACGACTTACCCGAGTGTCTAAAAAATACAAGACCTTGGTTATTCGCTGATGACACAAACATCACAGCCACTAGTCACACCATAGCTGATATTGAGACTGCAGCAAATTCTGATCTGGAAAACCTCAAAAACTGGTTAATAGCCAATCAACTTAGCTTGAATGTAGCTAAAACTGAATTTATGTTGATTGGGTCTCCACAAATGATAAGGAATGCCTCTAATGCTCAACCAAATATCCTAATTGAAAACAAACAAATCCAACAAGTAAACAAAGCCAAAACTCTAGGAATAACTATTGATCAGCATTTATCTTGGAAACCCAATACTGAAAATATTTGCAAAAAAATAACATCAGGAATCTCAGCTCTACGTCGTGTCAAACCATTTATTGCTGAAAGAGATACGCTCACCTCCATATACAATGCCATCGTACGTCCCTACTTCGACTACCGTTCAGAAGTTTGGGATGTATTGGGTGAAATACAATCAAAACGACTACAAAAGCTCCAAAACAGAGCTGCCCGAATAATTTCAAATATGAGCAATGATGTAGATCACTCTATTGCTTTGTGTGCCTTGGGCTGGGAGCCACTTGATATTATGAGGAAAAAGGCAAAAGCAAAAATGATGTACAAAACTCTAAATAATACAGGCCCTGAATCTCTCACAAACCTCTTTCGTTATAAAAATGAGATAACAGATTATAATCTTCGAAATATTTCATCTGGTCTTTGTCTACCACAACCACGCACCAATAGCATGAAAAATAGTTTCATGTATGATGGTGCTAAACTATGGAACTCTATCCCAAATGAAATCAGGGAAAGTCAATCCCTGTCAAGCTTTCAAAAGAAAATTGCTGCTCATATTTTCTAAGACTACTTTTTCTACTACTTGTAAATAATTATTCTACCATTCCTACTATCTAGCTAATTTGTACTTGTTACTATACTTCATATTTGTAAATAACTATATTTATGTAATATTTCGCTTAAACTACTGTAATTTTTCTTATGCATGGCACGCCCCCTATGGAAATCAGCTTCGGTTGATAGGGTTAGCGTGGGTAAATAAAGTTTTTCTATCTATCTTCTATCTATCTATTATGCTGAAAAATTTTAATGAACTGCGTAAACAACCAAAATATTTCAATATTTACAAAAGCTATCACTCCATGTTTAGTGTTTACATGGCCACCATTTCTATTTTTCAGCATTATCAGCAATACTATACCTTACTTCCCATTACCGCCTGCACGCATAATCTAAAAGCTGGAATTGCCTATTGCACTTGGGTCCCTTGGATTCAAAGGTGCTGGCCGTATTCTTACATTGAATTCACTATTTTATCTTGTTCATGAAGATCGGGATATTATGCCTTTATTTTCCAAATGATATGTCAGTAGTTTTTCTCATGAGCAGCACCGATGCACTTGAATGGTAGAGAGTGTGCGATTTCTTCCTCCTCATCGCTTTCGTCTTCATCACTTTACTCGTCATCACTTTCAGCCCTATCACCTTGATCATCACTTTCATTATCATATGCATCCTGAACAGGCTCAAAACCAGTCAACCACTTAAGTAGATCTCTTTCTACAAAATCATAACAAGAAAATTATTATTTGATACATTGTCATCTCTAAAATTAGCAAAAATATACAAACAGCAATATTAAATATTAAATTACAGTTTGCACATTTAAACAACCATCCACAACTACATACAAACAGGCATCACACTTAGCAAAGAATTATAAAATAATACATGCAAATAACTGAATAACAATATACCTTCAGACTCATCTAAGAACCAATGTTCATCATCTTAATGTTTATTATCAATTCTATTCGCTGTCAATATATGATCCACATCGAAATCCAAAATCAAAAGCATATGCTGGGTATTTTCGTGAGCAAACTCATCAGGAGTAGGGTCAAACTAAAGGGTTAAATTATTAGAATTTACTTGTACAGTGTATTTATAAAATTACAGTACAATATTGAAAACAGCAAAGCAAAAATTTGACCAAATAACAAGTCAACTGTAATGCATTGTAATATACTAACCTTATAAATATTGCACTTGTTTTCACGTCGATGATACACAGATATTTAACGCCATCCAACTTAGAAAGAAGGGCTTCCCTATTGGGAATACAAACACAATTCCTCCACTTTGACGGACGGATTATTTATAAAGCTAAAATGACAGCACGTCCCATGCAATTTTAAATAAGGTAAACTTGGTACAGTAAAATACAAGTCATAATGAGGATCGCAACAATACAGCACTTGTAACATGCTATTTTCACGAAGTAGTGCAGCCTGACAATCTTGTCTTTCGAATGCTTCCATATTTGTTTACTCAGAGAGATGTTCACTCCATGACAAAGAGTTATTGAAGCCACGCCTGGAATTAGGCACTCAAACCAATGATGCTTTGCGGCCTACTTGTCGAACCTCCTCTGGGACGTGGGTAATTTATCCTTAATTCATGTAGACAAATTTGAGTCAGTTCGATTGATAATTATTCGCGCTACTTAGAAAGATATCAAAAAGATGCTAGACTCCTTAAACATTAGATATTCTGCAAAGGTATAGCCACGGGCTTTAATTACGACCAATTCAATTTGACAACAATAGTATTCTAACTAAATAGCAGTTAAAATAAGGAGTACGGCACCAGAACTGTTCAATATCTTGCTTGACATTGCCTCTCAATCCATAAAACATTTTCATCTTATGCAAATACTGTATATTTCCAAAATCCGCCATATTTATGTACATTAGAACTCAAGCTTTTTCGCGGTTTACACAAAATATTACGTCGGTGATTTTCACTAATAATAAGAGGGTAAGATCATCCAATGATTTCTCATCTTTCAAAGCGAGAGGAAATCATGCTTCCATATATGGCACAAACGTGTCCCCAACTTCCTTATATGCACAAACGTATCCCCAAAATATTTTGTCAAGGCCGTGTCAAATGTTATAAGGTTCCCCACGCTCGGAACGATTTGAACAGGTCACGTGGTACAGAACCGAGACAACTAATTGAGTTATCGAGTGTCAACGCCCACTTTGATCCTACTATCTTACTATTTGTGAAAATCACCGAGTAATATTTCGTGTGAACCGCGAAAGCTTGAACGAGTTGTAATGTAAAAATATATGGCGGATTTTGAAAATATACAGTATTTGCATAATACGTAAATGTTTTTAAGTTTAGATATAGGTAATGAGAACCATATTGGTGTCCTAGTAATAAATTTATGCCACAATAGTCCCTAAATGTTAGATCAAAAATAGGCCTACTCTGGGGCGGTAAATCACCTTAAATCGCCTAAAATCGCGGGTTAAAATTGTCGAATTTCTCTTAAATCGCCTAAAATCGCCTAAAATTGCTTAAAATCGCCAACATGCATTCTGTTTGATACATTCAGTCCATGTATTCAAGTTTATCAATTGCTGCTATCTTATGGGCAAGTCATGTAATCCAGGTGCTTTGCAATCAAAAGTAATGCAACATGAATTAGCAATCAAATAAGTGGATTAGGCTGACAATATTTGGTCACTCAATAGGCAAAAACAGAGCCGTTTTCTGCTTTATGCAGACTTTACAATAATTAGGTAATTCTGGGATCTGAAAGACCCATAGATCCCATACACTACCAGCAGCAAAATTGAGCTAGTTACCAGAATGAGCTAATTTCATTATTGGTGTAAATGGAGGCTGGGCTACAATTTATATGGACTATGGAGGCTGGGCTACAAATTAATCTATAATCTACATGGCTTCGCAAAGCCTAATTGCTGTTAATTAGAACAACAGTAGGAGACTAGGAAAGTCAATTAGTACCATGGGCGTACCGGAAGGAAAAAATTAGGGGGGCGGAAAGAAAATTGCCCGACTTTTCGTAAAATTGCCCTACTTTTCGTGATTTTGCCCGACTAAAACCTAAAATGTTTTCCCGGATTTTTTTTTTGCGACCTCTCCCCCCCTTGCCAAAAAAATTTCGGTCAGTGTACCATTTAAGAGGTCAAAAAAATTTTCCGGACATACCAAAAAATTACATTTGCCACAAAATTGACTAAATTTTCGAAAAAAATGACACAATTTGTCCGATTTTTTTTCATAAGAACCTAAAATTGCCTGACTGTTAATCGAATATTGCCCGACTGCCCAAAAAACGCCTATGATTAGTATGAGTGTTGATTTATAATAAAGTCATCCTGTAATTTGTGCACTCTTGCATGAAACATCGAGCACTGCATTGTATACAATGGTTGTACTTCGACATGTGCATGGTTACAGGGGCGGATCTACTGTCTGAAGCACACTGAATTTAATTGTGCATTATAACCCAATCTTTTTTAATTTTCTTCCACTCCAGTAGTCTGAAAGACGGATATACACGTTACTTCTTGTTTTTCGAGCAACATATATATTCGTTTGCATGAAAAGTGAGCAAAATAATGCCTATTCGAACTTGTCACATCTTAAAATATACGCATGAAACGCATGAATTTTTCTTGTTGTTTCATCTAAAATATATAGTTTTCTACTGCCAGAAGCGAGTAATATCATGTTACTAGGGCATAGAGGTCGAGACACATGCATTGGGATTTAATTCAATTATGTAAATATCACGTTCAAGTGTTGCTGTGTATAGGTATTTTTTATAAGATGACGTCATTTGTTCTATAGTTTATCAGCCTCAAACTTGCTTTTAAAACTTATAATTTAACCCGAAATTTTTTATATGACGGTTAACCAAGTATAATTTTTACGTGGTTTGATAAAAGAACGGTAAACAGGCCATTAGAACGGTAAACGGCGACTCCAATTTAAAACAATGACTAGACCTATTATTTACTATAATATCTTGCTGCTATCCCCGTTTACCGTCAATATCACATCAAATCTTTTCGTTAATCGTTTGAAATGTTCTTATATATTATTATAAAAGGTTTATGCTCCAAAAATCATGGCGATATACTCGTATTTCTTTACTATGGCCAATTTGAACATTGTACAGGCGACTCTTTGTTCCTCGTGGGGGGTCGCCATACTATAATAACCTGTGAAAAGTGCCGATTGCCTACATGAAAATAGCTGTGTAGACAACGTTTAGCATGTCCATGATTCCATTTCTTTTTAAACTCTGTAGCTATGTTCTGTAGCAGTAGCTAATTGGTTCAAATGGACCAGGGAACGTTCGAACGTTAGAGTGAATAGGCGTTTTCTGAGCAAACCATGTTATCAAGTTTGACCAATTCGGTTACTTTTAGTGTTGGATATGTTTTTATATTCACTATACGAAGCTTTCAATGATGATATGGAATAAGGTAGAAATCAAGTTTACCAAAAATCCAATAAATAATTTACTTTCATCCAAACGTGTATTATGTTCTCCTAATTAATTTCCCTTTACTTACAATATAAATATAGATTTTGCATCGCCTGGAACGATTGCTAATATGGATAAAAATTTCGGTTACCTACAGTCCTTGCAGTGTAACATATATTTAATAATTTTTCCTCCATCGCAACACTAACTTATCTGCCATTCTAACCATAACTCTCAAACAATTGGTATGCTTGTAAAATTCCCATATTCAGACAATCTTGGACATAACTGGTTGAGACTATTTTCCCCCCATAGAAAATTCGCGTATTTTTATGATAAACTCCATGTTGAATCATGTTTCCATTCTTAAACCCCCGCTCCCCCAACTCAATGTTGAGCTTGTATCATGGTATATTACCAAAAGTTGTTTCGGCGTTGTTCACAACATTGAACTGGGGGGAGGGGGGGGGGACAGAGTTTGTTTTGTCAATGTTCAATAACTTTGTAATATTAGCTGAAATGGTCTCAAGGGTTTTGTCCAAGATTGTAGCTTAAAATGTGACCGTATCATATTCCTAGGTTTCGCATAACTAGGGGGGTCCGGGGGCATGCCCCCCCGGATATTTTTTTGAAATTTGAGCCCCGGAAATGCCATTTCCTGCGTTCTGAGCCCATGATTCTGGCCTAAAATTTGGCAATAACAAGGTCATATTTTAACACAAAGTAACAAAAAAACACACAATAACTCTTCTTGGTATCAGTGTTCAAGTCTCTGTTTCATGAAACGTAGCCGGGGGCGTTTTGACATAGAAAAGTCGGCTTTCGCGACTAAGTATATTTAATATTCCCCGCCGGTCCCTATTTAAATTAATAACATATTGCACGCGCAATGCCGCAATATGACTTTACAGATTAATATCTTCGGTTAGGCGAATGCTATGAAAACAAAAATACTACCGTTCGGTTCATTGAAAAAATATCTCCTAATTCCTAACGATAGTTTTAGTCAATATAGCGATTTATGAACTTTGAGAGGTCAAGCAATATCATATATTTCACTATATTACTCAATTTTCTCGAACAATGTAAACTAGCCATACCTTTCGCCGAACATAACTTCGGCCCCTTCGGACATATTCTTTTCGTAATAGTCTTGCTCTAATTGTCATCCAATACACTATTTATAAAGTGTTATTTCAAGGACGTCTTCTGAAATTATGTAAGGCCATCGCTCACTCAGTGTCTCAGTTACGTTAGAAGAAATGCGGCTGTTAGCAATATGAGACGAAGTTTCCGAGCGGTTCACGATTATTTCATTTCTTGCGCAATCAAAATACAGCCACAGTATCAGAGGGTATCCGACGTCATAGATACACGTCCTGTGATTGGCTGGATACCCTCCAAGGTATCCAAATACCTCATTAAGTTACTATTTTTAGTAACATTTGAACCGCGGACCGTATCAGAACACCGCAGACGCATTTAAAAACATTTTTCCGATCGGGTTACGTAACCTCGGGTTATGCCTTCGGAAAGCTCTCGGTTCATCTTCGTCGAAAGTAATTCAATGCTTTAAAAACACGTCTAATGTTACATTTAGAGCTGTGAATTTTAAAATTTACGAAAGAATTTGCCCTCGTTCATCTTAGTAAACTCAAATTTTCACTATTTTTGTAAACAGAAATGAATTGCGTGAAAATATATTAATATTGAATTTTTCCCAAAAACTATTTTAGTATGCATAATCGGAAAAATCTGACCGTATCTTGAGCTACACTCGACACCCCCTGGATCCGCCCCTGCATGGTTATACTCCAGCTCCTAGTTATAATTATAGTGGCTATCAAACGAAAAATATACGTGAGGTTATGAGCGATTTGCAACTCTCATCTTTTAAATTTTCCAGACCTGTATATACAATAAACAGTAAAACAATGATTACATCGTACATACCATACAATAGATCTTTTGTTGTTGTTTGTTTGCAGAACCTAAAACCACGACGTAGTGCGCCATTTGTTTAATACTGTATTATTTTGTTTTTAATTTTAACATAATTTAGAAATTAGCATTCCTACCATTTATATACGATATACTTCATGTAATTTGAACATTACGGCATTACGCCGACAGTTTCCGAATGCGTGACGATACTGTTTCTCGATATGGCACTGGGATATGATATAGATATAAAAAATGTTATAAAACGTGTTTGTAGCATGAAGAAAGCACGAGATTGAAACAGTTTAAATAAAATGCAAGCTAAATAAAGAAGTTTTGACATGATACAAAACAAGACAATTTCACTTACAAGGGTGACAAGGTAATTTATAGGATTATAGCTTATTCAGTGATCAGTTATACTGTATAAATACATTGTGTTTCTCTTGTGGGTTTTTTGGAAATCAAATATTATATTTTGCAATTTTAACTCGACATAAATTAATGACATTAAAGTTTAAGACATGTGTAGTGCATGTCCCTTAAGTAGAGTATATTAACTGTTCACAATATTTCTGGCATATAATGTAGCCATGAATGACCACATGACCCCACAAGATGAACCCCAATGGCTTCTTAATAGAAAATGGATGAAAAGTTCATGAATATTGAGCTTTATATGTGAATCAGGTTAAATACATTAATTAGTTAACCTAGCTTTATATAAATTGTACATACATGTTCTAATAATTGTATTTTGGTTTATACAATGCATATGTGTGTGGAAACATTACATTATTATTTAGCTCACTCCCCACATTGGGGCTTTTCAGTGACCGATTACATCAAGTACTATGATTACTTATATTAGCCTAGACTATTTATCTTTACAACAATGAGGATATGACATTACTTTCCTAACTGTGTTTATATCCTAACCCACCCTGCCAATTTTGCCTTGTGGGAGGAAACCGAAGCAAAATATAAAATTCAATTCCTTTGAAAACACCTAAATTGCGCATGCAATCCCTAAAATTTAAATTTTTTTCTTAAATCGCCGAAAATCGCATTAAATCGCAGTGCTTGAAAGTCCCAGTTTTTCCTTAAATCGCCTAAAATCGCCCAAAATCGCATTATATCGCAGCGATTTAAGGCGATTTACCGCCCCAGAGTAGGCCTAAAAATGTGGTGTGAAATATGATAGTGTGATGGCCTCGTGTTGTTTGCACAATGCATGCTTGTGAAAAAATGTTGTATATGATAAACCTTAGAATTAAAATAAAAAACCACTTGTATACGTATAAATGTGAACTTAAGAAATATAAGTGTAGGCGTAGATTTTTTGAACATAAAATTGGAGATGCGGTGTGAAATTGTAACGCTAAAATATCCTGTGGTGTAAAAAATGTTTTGATCAGACTCGAGGAGTATGATCTCGCTGTACTAAAAAACTTGTATGGAGGCATGTAAAATATATAAAGCGAGAGGAGATAGTTATGTGTGTAAAATTCAGCGGCGTTTCGTCCTTCATGGACTCGTCAGCAGGGATTGGGGTTGGCACATGTTTAAGAAGGATAGAATATAGAAACCGATTTGGATTACAAAGTGAATAAACATAAAAATAGTAAAATGTGTGTATGATTATTGTGAAATAAATATAAAGTATAAAGTGTCTTACCAAATTCGCTGATATTTTTTGTCAAACGAACACGTTGGGCCATGATGGTAATCACGAATGGATGTGGTATAAATATAGCGTTTATATAGAGCGTCTGTATGCAGCTGTATAAATTGCGTGTTTGGTCATACGCAGTGAGTGAGTAAGATGAACACTACATGTGGGTGTTTAGGTTGTTGTATGGATTGTAGGGGTGTTGAGGGATTATTTTGGTAGTTGTTTATATACTGGGTTGTCTCTGTTTACTTCATGTAATAATAGTGTTTGTGAACTTGTTATTTTATGTTGAGAGTGTTATTTAAAGTGTTGATCTGTAATGGTGTTTTGAGATATTTTTTTGAGTCTTGGGGTAAAAAATGGTCGAGCCTGGGGAGGGAGTAGTGAATTGAGATAACGGATTTGAGTGTTTGTTTTACTGTTTAGGGATCGGATGTGTGTTAAATTAATAGCTGTAATGTGCAACAGGCTTGTGTGATTGGCCATTGTGCAATGCATTTACTTAGTATTACTGACTTACTGTTGCATTGAGTTGCGAAGATTGGTCTGTTAGTTGCTTTGTTTGCATTTTCTGTTTTGTTAAGTATGTCATTTTGTGTGTATACTAGTGCTTTGTTAAGTGATGTGATAATGTTGTCATGTTTGTGAATGAAGGCAATTAATAAGTATGCTGTCCAGTCTTTGTTGTTGTTTTTTGCTGTTGGTGGTGATGCGTATATATCGTAGTGCTTGGCTGTAGATAGTAGAGTTGTTGCAGGTTTGGCGGTAGGAGGAATTTTGATTCAGGAGTAGAGTTCTATTAGTTGGTTTGATGTATACGTCTGATTTGAGTTTGTTGTTGGAATTAATGTAAATAGTTGTATTAAGGAAGTTGACTGATTTTTATTTTTTCTGAGTAATGCGTAGTCAAATTTAATTGTGGGATGGAAGTTGTTAATGTATGACAAGAATTTCTGGAGTTTTTCAATGTCATGGGTCCAAATTGCAAATGTGTCATCTGTAAATCTTATCCATTTAATTGGTATAAGACCCTGTGGTGCTTCGTTGAGAAGCTTCCGTTCCAATATTGCCATGAATATGTTTGCATAGGTGGGTGCCATAGATGATCCCATAGCGGTACCATGAATTTGTAGAAAGTGTTCATTGTTAAATGTAATGGAGTTTTTATTAAGTATGAGAGATAAAATCTCAATAACTGATTGTTTTAGTTCAGAAGTTATTATATTGTTTTCATTCAACATATCTACACAGGCTTGGATGTCATTAACATTAGGTATGTTGGTATAGAGGCTCTTAACATCAAATGTGATAAGTATGAAGTTGTCATGGTAAGCCTTAATTTATTGAGAAAATTCTGCGGAGGAAATCTTTTGTGTCTTGCATGTACATATGATGGTATATGTTTTAGGAGTGGTTTGAGGAGGTGGTCAGCATATTGAGAGAGCTTGACAGTCGGTCCTCCACAGCCTGCAATTGTTGGTCTTCCTGTAGTGTCCTCTTTGTGAATTGTTTGGTAAGGGATAGTGATGTGTTCTTGCTTGTGTATCTATTGTGAGAAATTTGTGTGTTGTGCTGTCAGTTTACATCTGATATGTGGAGTTTATTTGCAAGTCTTTTAGTTTCGGCTAGTGTCTCAGGGGTTAGGTCGTGCGTAAGTTTTTGGTAATGATTAGAGTCATTTAATTGTTTCTGTGCCTCAGCTAGATAGGTATCTTTGGGCCAGATTTCAATGGCTCCTCCCTTGTCTGCCGGTTTAACCATCAAATCATTATCAGTTAGCTTAAAGTTATGGATAGCTTGTAGCTAATCTTTATAGATATATTTGGTTTTGCAGGTTCTTCTTCTTTGTGTTTCTAAAATTTCAGTTTTGAGATCATGATAAATGTTTGAAATGTAATCTTTGAAGGTTACTGTGATCAGGTATAGGGGTTGTGAAATTTCTTGGTAGCTTAAGCAACATATTGAACAGTTCAGGTACCATACACTTTATTTTACCTGCTATTTAGCTAGAATACTATTGCTACAAATTGAATTGGTCCTAAAGCCCGTGGTTATGCATTGTTATTCTAATTGTTAGGCTATTGTTTCAAAACGAAGGTGGCAAATGTCAGGTTTACATGGCGGCGAAATGATAAAAAACATAAACAGAGGCACGCAACAGATCGTAGTTGAAATGAAGAACCATGAAAACAAGTTATTCATCAATGCTTGTAAACCAGCAACTATCGTATATTCCGCCTTTGTGCATAATCATTTACAGTGGTGCTGGTGGGCTTTGGACAGGCTTGGGAACAGACACAAAATAGGGCAACAATTAATCGGTCAAAGTTCGAGTATTCTGCGCACGTACAAGAAGAACGAAGCAGTAACTTACAGATCGTATGTCAATAGAGAACGTCCAAGACAAAGGTCAAGGCACTTCACTTCAACAAATGTCTAAGCGAGAAAGAAATAACCCTAGCGAAAAGGAAATTCCACCTACTCACACGTTCATATTACGCGTTGTGAGTGACTGGTCTGGTGAGTTGCATATGTATTAATAACAGTGCGCAAGGACTATCGAAGAAGGACAAACAAATTAATGAATTTATTATTCATAACTAGAAAGTACAGGCTTGGAGAAACCCTCGCCTTGCTGACAAAACCATTATATTTTCCAGTCATGAAGCACTTGAAATAGTTGTCATGGTAACACGATAATTTTATTAAGAATATTTTTAGAATTAAAAAACCTCTAAAATATCACTTTTAGCTACAAAATCATAAATTGCCCAAACATATATATGTTGGGCATGTTATTATACGTGGGTCTATAGTTATAAGCCATTCTTATATAGTGGTGTTACCGTAGGGACATTTAATATGTTGGGGACAACGCCTTGCAGAATTGATTGATTATAAATATAGGAGAAGAGTTTCGATAAACTTAAGCTAGCATATATAATCAACAATCGTGGACAAAAGTGTTAATAAAATCGATCGACATTTTAGGAAAATACAATAAAATAACTTCATTAGGTCCCCCCCACTCCCCCACTCAATGTTGCCATGATTTTCCTCTCATTTTAAACGTAGTTCAACAACATTGTGTTGGGGGAAGGGGGGAGATGTTTTAGACAAACTACAGGAATTAAACTACTATTTAAACTCTCACAGAGGCAAATTAAAATTTTATTAACAAGTTATGTCCACGATTGTCTGAACACGGACCTTAAACTAATAAGTGTTTTTTTTGGCCTATATTTGCTACCTATTGCCTGAATATCTCTACCGAGCACTAGATTGTTTTAGGTCAAACGACGTTTCATATATTTAAAATGGGTTGCTCTCTGGTATATTCCCGTAGGTTTAGATAAACAGATGATACGCGATATTGATTGTCGCAATCACTTCGTGCGAGTAACGATTGCAGTGTAATGTAAATGATGCACACTAAAACTTGTACCATTGACGTACACGGTGCACAGCAATCGCACATTTTTTGTGGTTTGAACCGTATAAAATCAGGGTAACTTTATATTAGCCTTTAAGCGTAATTTACCGATAAAACTGACACAGAAGTCCAAAACCGCTGGTAATTTGCAGTATAGGTCATATTAATATTTTGTCGTAATTCCGTTGCCTTTTTGTACTGCGTTGTATACTAAACTTCTAAGGTGAGTTTGTAAGATTAAAATATGCAAAATAAACATTTTCAATCTAGTAGCAGATTTTAGCTTGAATAGCGTAACGTAAATGACTGTGTAGTAAAATATCAGCAGGAACGTTTGAATGTAATTTGCTTATGCCTCAGTAATTAACAACGCAACGCTTAACCAGACGGTTAACCACGGTTATAAATGTTAGAAATTATTGCAGGCAACGCTTTAGGACGATAAATTTTGTAGTTTTTCTATTTATTAGACATGAATGAACTTCCTTTTAAATGTTTACATCGTAATTATGGTTACAATTCGCTTATTTGGGCTTTTAAGCACGGTTAACCATAATATTGATAAATATTTGATATCTTTAATAGCTTTTGAAACAAGCGGTTAACCGTAGCAGAACATCGTATTTCTGCACAATTCGGAGTTCTGATAACTTGATCTTTTCTGATACAATCCTGCATTTTCTGGAAATGTCAAAAATGCTACAATGACTACACAAGTATGCCAGCAAACATAACATTTCTCATTATTGTCGATGGTTAACCGTCACGGTTAACCATGGTTAACCGTTCCGCGTGATGTGAAACCAGAGGTAGATATTCGCCCCAAAGCACAATATAAGGTTATTTAATACGAACTATACAGTTAGCAAGAGCAGAAGATGCACAATTAATTTGTGTAATATTAATGTATTTTTTCACTAAGCCTTCTCATTAACTGAAAGTTTATGTACTGCACATGCATGTTGGTTGCATCAAAAGCATGCACTTGCAAATCTATCTTAAATTAACATATATAGTGTTGATCAGCGTTTTTTTGTTTATAAAAGCACATATAGTCGAAAAAATAATGTTTTTTGTCTCGTTTTGAAACTTAAAAATCTCGGCTGAAAGGAATATACATTGTGAACCGTAAAATCCTCGGCAGCTGATTGCATTTTAACGGGGAAAACTGCAATTTATTGGAGACAATCGTGGACAAAAGTGTTAATAAAATTGATCTACATTTTAGGAAAATACAATAAAATAACTTCATTAGGTCCCCCCACCCCCCCACTCAATGTTGCCATGATTTTCCTCTAGATCTCATTTTAAACGTAGTTCAACAACATTTTGTTGGGGGAAGGGAGGAGATGTTTTAGACAAACTACAGGAATTAAACTACAATTTAAACTCTCACAGAGGCAAATTAAAATTTTATTAACAAGTTATGTCCACGATTGAAGGACACCGGAACGACGAGAGGGCAAAGGGGGCAGACTTTCGTCGAAAGGCACTTTTCAATTGATATTATATTAAAGGACGTTTACGAAACATCTGGGGTTTAACGCTGCCATAATCACGTTTCTGATTTGTAAAGAAATAGGGAGGTCTGCGGTTCTCCCCCTGAGGATTTTGATATTTTTGATGCTCAATGACTGCATTTCTGGCACAAGAGAATTCAGCCAAATATGCCCAAAATGACTGTTGTCGTACGCGAAATCTGAGCTAAAAAGAGGCTCTTTAAATCAAGTTCTTTCAAGTAATTTTATTTTTTCTATATTATCGCTTTACTGTTATTTTAATTTCGCCCCCCTTCTAGGCCTAATTATTTTCAGAGGTCCCTGCGAAAAATATGAGGTGACACGCACGTTAACCGCAAATTGGAACAACACTGGAATCATATAAACTTAATTTCCATACATTTCTTACAGTTTTTCAGCAAAAGGTTGTTATGTCATATAGTTTATATAGTTATATAATAACAAGAACGAATTCTCAGTATTAATTACAAATATTTTCCTTTAATCAAAAGGCGGCCACTTTCTCCCCCCTTGCCCCTCCTGGTAAAGGTCAAGAGGGGTAGCTGCCCCTACTGCCCCCCAGTTCCGGCGTCCCTGTATTTAATTAATTTATTTGGAATATCTAACGAAACTTTTCTTACGTCCATATTAGAAAAAAAATATATGCTATGTAATTTTCGTCAGTTGGTGAAAAAAAAGCTATACTTATATACTTAAGCGGATCATTATTAACGTCTGTACAGTCAAGTGCCAATAAGTTCCGTTTCTTCAAATTGAGGTTACTTTCGGTACGATGGAAAATGTTGATTATAATAATAATTTTTTAATTAGTTTTTAACAGGTTAAGTAAATTGAAGTACTGTTTATGCATTTGCAATTTTTCCGGATCTTCAGTGAAAAAATTTATTTATATAATTTTTTGTTTTTCGTTTATCGAGGTAAGTAAGCCCTTAGAGATCCAAGGTTTGGCAAGTCGTTGTTTCATTTTAGACAAAGACGCTTTTTAGTGGTGCGTGTTTATGCCTGCACTCTTTGATTAGTCCACAATCTTCTACGTACCATGCAGATGAATTAAGTGCGCATGCATGTTTTAACGTCAATTTCCTTGTAATTCTCCAAATCAACACCTTCGAACACAACGTTCACAGGAATGGATTCGAATGTATATTAGCATCCACAATTATATAACATAATGTACGGTCTCAGTTTTTATGGTGCCTGAGATCCCAGTGTGTCCGCAACATGTTCCCACTCCAAGGAGTCTCATTATAAATGGGTCGTTCAAAATAGAATTAATAATATATTATCTTTTCGTTCATTTGCTTTCAACCACAAATTGTGTAATAAGATCGAAAAGCAATATCAGAAGAATAGTAAATCATTTCACGAGTATTTCCGTTTACCCTTTATTAACAACAAGTAATTACCGCAATGGAATCCTGTTAATTCCACAATTACTTTTTGTTTTGACAGTAAAAAACTTTATAGATTTGTTCAGTTCACAGCGAAAAAGGTTTCCTCTATTTCCCATTTGGATCATCTTCACCTGCAAGGAGACATAGGAATTGCAAATTGTTCGTGGGATCCAAACATTCCAATGGTTCGTTACAATCAAGACAGTCGCTGTTGTCGCTACATGGCATCTCGTAATCTGGGCAATTCATTTGAGCAAGGTTTCGAACTTTCCAATGATCAGGAGTTACCTACAGAATAGTAAGGATATTTTCTGAAATTATATCAGCTAGATATAGTCTGAATTTCAATCAATAATCTGTCTTTTCAAAGACCATATCAAATAATAAATAACGTTATAGACCCAATGAACTTTTAATCAACAGGCCAAGATAATTAGATAAACAAGTGATCAACTCAAAATTAGCTTGAGTAGAAAGATATAATATACAGCATTACTCTTGTAAATATTTTGAAAGTTTATAATGTAATTGTGATTTTTGTTGTAACTCTGATATTCCGAAGATGGCGCCATACTGGAAAAATGTTGTATCTAGTGCTTCTAATCAACTTCTTAACGGGTTTGGTAACCCAAACTTTCGCCAAAAATAACTAAGCCGGCCCGAGGAATTTTGTGATTTCAAACGTACGCGTATACGAAACAGGAAACATAAATAGGTACTGAAACTATAATTAAGTCCTACACTGCAAAAAATCCACTTCTCAATTTGAGTCAAATTACTCATTTTGCGAGCAAAGTCACTCACAATTTGAGTAATTGGCATGTTTTACTCAGCGGTTGAGTAACTCTACTTTGAAACATGAGTAAAATTGTCTTTATCGACAGTAGGTGAGTCATTTGACTCGGCCCGAATGAGTAAATTTACTGAATTTGTGAGTAAAATTACTCATACAGCGAGTAAAATTGCAAATTCATTTTACTCTGACGCTTCCTGAGTAAACGTACTCAAAATTTTGAGTAAAACATCGTCTTTACCCAAAGACTGAGTAAACCAAATTATCAGCACTCAGATATCGAGTAACATTACTCATGGATTGAGTAAGAATATACCAATTTACTCATCGTTTGAGTAAAGTGAATTAGCTTTACTCAAGCTTGAGTAAAAACATAGTAAATATTCGTTGTTAGTAATTCTACTCAGAAACGTGAGTAAAATTGTCTTGATGGGCAATAGGCGAGTCATTTGACTCGACCGGAAGGAGTAAATGTACACCATTTGTGAGTAAAATTACTCATCCATTGAGTAAAATTGTAAATTCATTTTACTCTGGACACTTCTTCAGTAAACCTACTCAAAAGTTTGAGTAAAACATCGTCTTTACTCAAAGACTGAGTAAACCAAATTATCATTACTCAGATGTCGAGTGACGTAAACTAACATTACTCATGGATTGAGTAAGAATATACCAATTTACTCATCGTTTGAGTGAAGTAAATTAGCCTTACTCAAGCTTGAGTAAAAGTATAGTAAATACTCATTGGATTGAGTAGAGTCAGTTAGCTTTACTCAAGTCTGAGTAAAGAGGTAAGAATTTACTCATCATTTAGCAGAGTATATACTGTAGATTAACTTTACACAAACTTGAGTAAAATATAACAATTGACTCGTCGTTTATACACAAAGTGAATTGGCTTTACTCGAGCCCAAGTAAAAGCGTAATAATTTTACTCATGATTTGAGTAAAGTTACTGTAATTATATAGCTTTGCACAAACTTGAGTAAATCGCTTGAGTAAAGGCAACAATGTAGCTTTACTCAAACCTGAGTAAAAATATAAAAAATACTAAAGTCATGCCATAAATATAAATGTAACAATCAAGCATGAGAAAAATTATACATCCAATTTTTTGACCAATTACAACAGTAATCAGTACAGTAATTAACACTCATCTGAAACAATGAGTGTATAGAGCCTCCTATATATTGTGATGAAATGAATGAGCCAATTTTGAAACAGAATATATTTTCAACGTGAACAGATTTTTAAATCTGTTAAATTCTTGACTATATATAGTCAAATTGTTATTCGTTAGCTGTTTACATTACTATGAATATGAAGCGAATATATATTTTTATATGAAACTTGCGGAATATAGGTTCCAACATCTGAGGGTCATGACGGCCATATTGTGTAACCTCATTATATTCAAATTTAGGAAGAAAGAGTCCACTGATCTATGTGGAAAAACACGTCCTTTCCGACCTGCAATAACTACTAGAAACTGTTTGAACTTCTTTAAACATGCTGACAACATCACAGCTAGTACATTTGTCTCACCAATATGGCCGCCATTGGCATTGTTTTTCATTTATGCATAGCAGATACACATTAACTGTATCAGTCCACTGCAGTTAATAGAATGGCATGGTTTGGACACTTGATAATAATACAATGCAACTCATTAACTATATACTGTATATTGGTCCACGTTTATCTAAAAGGTTTGTCTTTATTGATAAAATGTCTATTGTATTTTCCTCAAATCAGTCAAAGTTTAGTATTTGAATTAATACATTGTTCAAATCACTGATGAACAGCCAGGCCAAACTATTGCTATTGCATGGTTGATTTGGAGGGAAATATATATATATATACACTCTTAAAAATAGGTGTGCTAAACAACACACCTTGGTGTGTTATTTAACACAAAGGTGTGCTAAAATAGCACACAAGGTGTGTTTTCTTGTCACTGAACACACAAAGGTGTGCTACAAAACACACCAAGGTGTACTACAAAACACACCAAGGTGTGCTGAGCAGAACACAGTGTACGCAAAAGGTGTGTTCTGTAACACACCTTTAGCTAACACACCTTTCGAGTAAAGGTAAGGTGTGCTCAATTAACACACCTTTGAAAGATAACACACCTTTGGAAGATAACACACCTTTTAAAATAGCACACCTTTCTCCAATAACACACCTTTTTCTACTGACACATCTTTTTTTGTGCCCCAAAATAGCACACCTTTTTTCAATAACACACCTTAAAATAACACACCTTTGACGTTGTTAAATTAAGCACATCTTTTGGTAAAAGGTGTGCTTTTGTAACACACCTTCAAAAAAGATTTGCTAATTAAGCACGCCTTTTCAACTTACACATTTTTCATAAAGGCACAGAAATATCCCATGCAAGGATCTCTAACCTATATTCCAATCTACAGGATTTATTCATTCAAATACTGTAGAATTAGGGCGGTATTTGCTATACAAATTCGTATAGTGAAAGAGCTGCAATTTCGTGTAAAATCTGTAATTTGAACTTGTGGAATGTTCTGTTGGGAAATATAATTTGCGACAAGTGGAAGTTCCAGAATTTTAACTATTTTTCAACCAATTAACATGCTTAAAATATATCACGTGTTGTAGTAATTCGATCTGTTGATAACAAGCGCTAAGTTCGATCTTTTGAGAGCAAATATTCAAAGAGGAAAGGATTTTTATTCAAATTTTCTACTTAAAGTTCCAAAGACCTAATAAAATACATGGAATTTGTTTTCAAAGGTATGTCTATTGTGTATTTACTGTATAGTTACTTGATATACTGTATAGTTATGTTTTTAAATCGAAGGCTTGTATTTGTATTAATACTTTTTTACCGAAGGCATCTAAACGTTCAGTTGTAAATTTTCGATTAATTTCTATTAGCAGAAGTGTATAAATCTAATCTACACTCTACCTATCTGTGTTTTAAGAAAATGGTATAGCTTAGTTGTGTGATATACGTGTATGCTATATTTCCTGTGAAATATTTGCCATTTATAGTTGGCATGCATTGTATACTTACAAATCACATAAATACAATGTGGTTTGTTTGAAGTCAAATTAATAGCATATAGATAGCATTGTAATAGCCCATCTCCCAATATTACCCAATGTATGGCATGTGCTTGCTATGGTATTAAACCCTCCTATCGGTCACCCTAAAACATGTGTGAAGAGCTGCTTATATGGTCAAGAAAGCCAGCCCAGGTAGCCCGGCTATAGCTTGCTTTCCCTGGATGAATGTCTGTTTACATGAGCCTCTTTAGATGGACAGGCTCGCCAAATCGAATCAACCAGTCTGAGTTTTATAATAGAAGTACATTTTCCAATACGGTAACCAACATCACACTTTTGCAGACATTTTCGAAATGTACACTCTAAATCTCCGAGTGTTGTACTAACACCAAAAACGGTGTAAATTCCTGCCTCTCTATTTACACCAAAGTAAGTGTAAATTTACACATTCACAAGTGTTAATTTACACCAGTGAGTGTATTTTTACACC
The DNA here is from genome assembly GCA_902702795.2 of Paramuricea clavata. Classification (NCBI taxonomy): domain Eukaryota; kingdom Metazoa; phylum Cnidaria; class Anthozoa; order Malacalcyonacea; family Plexauridae; genus Paramuricea; species Paramuricea clavata. The sequence continues at coordinate 35,978 of CACRXK020001318.1, read as the reverse complement.
AAGTTGGTGTAAATTATCTTGCCTCGGTATTTACACCAAAAAGGTGTAAATTTACACTTGCGGTGTAAATATACACCAATGAGTGTATTTTTACACCAAGTCGGTGTAAATTATCTTGCCTCTCTATTTACACCAAAAAGGTGTAAATTTACACTTGTGGTGTAAATATACACCAGTGAGTGTATTTTTACACCAAGTTGGTGTACTTTCTCTTGCCTCTGTATTTACACTAAAAAGGTGTATATTTACACTTGTGGTGTAAAAATACACCAGGGAGTGTATTTTTACACTAAGTTGGTGCTAATACAGAAGAAACAGAAATTACACCAATTTGGTTTGAACTTAGGCCTACACTGGTGTTGTAAATATACACCAGGGAGTATATTTTTATGCCAAGTTGACTCAACATGAGTTCTGACTGAGAACATTTGCTTTCAAACAACAAGTTAATGAAATATATGTAATTAGGTTAAAAACAAACATTTTTGCACACTTATTTGAAATGGCATGCAGTTTCTTAGCAAGAAATACATGTAGAAAAGCTAACTTTATTACTTATATATAAAATAACTTGTTGCTTTGAAAGATATGTTTTCCAATTCATTCTTTCAAGACACTTGGAAACATTCGAAAGAGTGAATTGGACACAAACATGTCCCTCAACGCAACAAATATATTGAATTCTTTCCTTGCTTCAACCAAGAGAATTTCATATATGCACAGGGTATATACATATTTATAACATAAGTAACTTAATATTAATAGAAAAATTTACACTGTTACCAAGTGGGTTATAAGTCCAGGAAGTTAGCAAGTTCACATTTTTTCAATGTCTGACAATAGAACCAACACCTTGGGTCGGCATCTTTTGTGTGCCGTGCACCTTCATGACTTGCCTTTGTAGAAATAAGAATGTATTAAAACACTCAGCAGCAAAAAGCAGCATCATAGATTCCAGTGCATCAAGCAATCCCGAAGACTCACAAGACTTGGTTTTCTGCCACCATGGATGTCTCATCAGGTTGAGGGTTTCAGTTGTCAAGCTATAGCTGCAACATCATGGGCTACAGGTTCCATTCCTACCAGAGGGCCTATAGTTGGACTTTTTGCAACTGTAAACAAAATAGTAACAAAACTATTAATGAAGTTTCCTGGACAGATTTTGAGAGGGAAAAAATTATGAAAATCATTGTAAAAAGTGCAACTGCAATCCTAAGTCCAGCACTTCTACAATGCAGCCCACATGCCAAGTGCTAACCTCCAGAACAATATCAGAAAACATTTATTTCAAAAGTATATCATATCTATACAGGATTTTGTTTATGTATTTATGTAAACAATTACATAACTGATAAGTATTTAGTGTGTTAACATCAAGAGTGCAATGCAATATTGGATGTCAGTAATTTGGTAAAAAGCAATATCTTGGCGAAGTCAGATTCATGAACAAGGTTTTCGTTGGTATAGGAGAAACTCAATGTTTTGAGCAAAGGCCCTTTGTTGCCTTTGACTAACTTCCGATGAAGGACTTAATTCGCTCAAAACGTTGAGTTTCTCCTAATATTTTCAGCCAGTTGCATTCCTACCAATGAAAGCTTTGGTTATATTGCCACTACCTACTGGCACAGACAGTTCAAGATTAAAGTCACGGTCAGATAAATTATCTTACGAGTATTAAAATTTTAAAAATTGTTGGGGGAAACATGTTTCGGGGCTATAAGCAGACCCCTTTGGCACAAGGCAAGTTTTAGCTCACTGGTATTCATTAAAAATGTCGGTCAATAATATAGGCATGGAATAGCATAATAATTGGATCATTTATATCATAATAATTAGATCATATTATATGTACAGATAGAGGCTATTAAATAGTTTATTTTCCCCTTTAATAAAAAAAAAACATTGTAATGGTTGAGAAAAGTATTTGCAAATGTCCGATGTAAACTCAATTGAGTTTAGTAAGGTCAAAATGCATCATGGAGTCAGACCAAACAAAGGTTTAACCCATTGAGTGGCAGCACTCTCCCCCTGATGAGTAAGGTCATCAGGCATTAGAAAGAGTATTAAACTAGTCTGGTGTTAGACAGAGTAAAATAATAAAGTAGGGCGCATTGCCACTTAAAGGGTTAAGGTATTAAAATGCATTGCACAGGTACTAAAAAATACAATAACATACTCGGTTCACACAAACAAATGGTATCCCTATCCCATCAAAGAAAGTTACTCATGTGGCTAGGAAACTGAACTCTATGAAAGTAGGCGTTCAAGGTTCATGTAAAAATATATTCACTCATTAATTTGTTTGATGAGTAAAATTGTCTGGCATTAGACAGAGTAAAATATTAAAGTAGGGTGCATTTGGGCATATTGCAGCTGTTTACATAATTGCTACTAGCTGGAATGAGATGTATGCCCTGGAGGCAAAAATGTTCACAAGCAAATATTGGGAAAAGTTTACATCATGGACAACCGGCTGACCGGGAACCCTGTTCGAGTCTTGAAAGTGAGATACCAGGCTACCGGTACCAGCTAAACATGCTAGCCCAGTTTTCATGTGAAGTGAAATTATTTTGTATACAAAATTATTATAAAGCCGAACAGGGTTGATATAAACAGCTTTAACAATTGACAATTAGGCAGACTTTATCATTGGCAGATAATTTGGTTAATATTATAAATTGATCAGCAAGTTTTGCCTTGCTTGTGCTCATTTTGATTTTAAATATAACCTTAACCTTGTATAATAAATGTTTTAATATTGGCAAAGAATTGGCATAACATTTTCATTTAGATAGATAGATTACTGTTTATGATATACGGCCTGGCCGAATGATTATACAAAAGACAGAAATTCAGTCTACTGTATTCTGTATATTACAAATTAAAGATGCATAACTTGAATATCATACTTAATATAGCAAGATTCTCCGCTCAAAACTCTGGTCTAAAATATAATAACAAATATACTGTCATTTAGAAAACTATTATGAAAAATATCATCTGTAATACGAAGGATTTGGTCGGTATTAAATAGACTTTATACGCGTCTATGGCTCGGTCTATGATGTCTATATTAATTTTGCGACCAAATCTATCACAAATCACAATCAATTGAAGGTAAACAAATCGCTACAATATATAAAAACACTCACCAAATATTAAGCTTTATTACGAAAATACGATCCATTTAGTTCACCAAATAAAAGAGACTTCATATAAACATAAAATTATACAAAAAATCGGCAAAGCAGCTGACACACTTCTCGCCAAAAATTCAAATACAAAACATCACGCTCGATATATGGGGTGGACCTCTGCTATATTAAGGGGCGGTTCGGTGCGCTCAATGTATAACTGGAGTCATCATGTAAATCCAGTGAACTGAATATATACGGCTGCAAATTGTATTCTCGTCCCGCAGTACATTAGAAAGCGATACGATTTAGCTAATTATGAGAATTAGGATGTATATACTATATTACTGTATTCTGTTATTTGTATATATTCAGAGCTTTAGGTTGTAACTGATATGGCATGATATTTTCAACACATGGTGGACCATTTGTCGATATTTTTAAAGTATAAGATTTCATCAAAAGCTGGTTGACATTAATTAATAATAATATCGGCGTCAACAATTTTTGTGCAGGCTGATGTTCCATTTAAGGACAAAAATGTCATACTCATCTTTACACCAAAGTAGTGTTTTAATACACTTAAATAGTGTTAAGTTACCGACTTCTGGTGTAAATTTACACCGATTTAGTGTTAAAAGACTAAGATACAACTTTACACCAAATAAGTGTTGGGGTAACACAATATCAGTGTAATAATACACCTCGAAGTGTAATTTTACACTTCCGAGGTGTAATTTACCAATTTACACCGAAATAGTGTAAATTTACACCTATTTGGTGTTCACTGAACACTTCAGAATTTAGAGTGTAACTGATAAAAACAATTACCGAGATATTTTAACCCTTTAAGTGGCAATGCGCCCTACTTTATTATTTTACTTTGTCTAAACATCGGACAATTTTACTTGTCAGGAGGAGAATCTGTCCCTCAATGGGTTAATCAGACTATCTGGCCTTAAATTAAAGATGCCCAGATTTTTGCGGCACTAATCAGGCAACTTGCCCAATCGGGCAAGCAAGATAAAACATTTACTTGCCCGTCATGAATTTCACTTGTCTCGGGCAATTAGTGGCCAAGTGTTAAGTTACACCTCTGCTCGCTTTGTACACTGGAAAAAAAACAAAAATAGCAAATTTATTGTCACTCAATAATTTGCTTCTGTTATATATCAATCTTGTATATTTTTTCTTAATAGTGGTTGTATTTAATATGGATTCATTATATCCTGTGATGCTGAATGAAAAGTTATCGAAGCATCCCAGGAGAAGGCAAGTCATCTAAACAAGTGGCAATATAATCATTAATGGCATTCTAAGTACTTCATGGTCTATTTGGAAAATGTTATTCTTTTGCTGGAGAGCATGTTTACGGATTACCAAACCATGCAAGGAAAGGACTAGGAGTTGCCGACTGGTGGTATAGTACAGCTTGTTTTGTACTAAAATTTAACTAATGGACTTGCACGACATTAGACATAATATATATGCTTGATTGAGCACTGACACTACATGCAGTGTATTTTACTTGTAATTCAAAATTGAACAGAATGTTTAACCCTTTAAGTGTGCTCTACTTTATTATTTTATTATTTTGTGTCCAATGCAAGGTATGCTGCCACTCAATGGGTTAAAGTCTTTCTGTAGATGGAAATATTGAACAATAACTATGTAATAGCTATTGTGCCGGGAATGAAACCCCTGTGATTCGGATCAGCTCCTCAATTGCAAAGAGTCCATCAAGCCCCAAGAGTCAATGAAGGTCACCAAGAGTTTATGTATATAATACTGATACCAGTTAACTTAATATACTACCACTGACACCACCATTTAATGGTTTATATACAGTATGTACAGCAACTTGTGGTGACCTCTTGGGAAACAGACACTTTAAGTCAGAGGGCAGCAGTAGAATTGCAGGGCTGTAGGTTCAGTTTATGCTGGCAGACTTGCAATTGCTATCTGAGTTATTTGAAGTGTGTTTGTTTACCACAACCAGGTATATCAATTGTGTTTTTCGCTTGCTACTTTGGATTAAATAAATAATTACAAAGCCCGGTGGAATTGTAATCAAGACCCAGCGTTTAGACACTCCAGTCTAGTGTCTTCTTTAGGAGTGATCTAAAGTTGTAATTGTGGCTTCTTAAATACCCAAGGGATGACATCACCTGCCAATAAGATGCATGTATTCCTCTGGCAAATAGGCACCGTCATCCCTATTCACAGCATAATTACTCATATTTATATGCCATGCTTCTAGGCATAGTCTTTGACCATGATAGCGATTGTTTGTGGTAATTACTTTAGATTTTTCCGACACAATCTCGTGTTTGGTGCCACACACATGTTCTGATAAAGCTGATTTTCCCTTGTTTTAAAGTTGAAACAGCCTTTTGATGTTCTTTTAGCCATGTACCAAACTAGTGTTAAGACTGACCCAAATACTCTTTTTCGCAGTCACCGCATGGTATAGAATATACAGCATGAGTTTTCTGATTTGTTTTAACAGGATCTTTTGGCTTTGCGAAAATATGGCCTAAAGTCAAATACGGTTTTAAGGCAACATTAATATCATATTACATGCATCTCATTGGCAGGTGACGTCATCCCTTGGGTATTTAAGAAGCGACAATTGCAACTTTAGATCACCCCTGATGAAGACACTAGACTGGAGTGTCAAAACGTTGGGTCTTCATTACAATTCAACTGGACTTTGTAATAATTTATTTAAACCAGAGTAGCGAGCGAAACATGCTCCCAGTTAGTTCTATGAAACACATGTTAACTGACTGTACAGTTTCCATTTGAAATGTCCATCTACAAAAACCCATGATCAGTCTGCTATTATTGCCTTGCTAGAGTAGGCTGTTGATTGTCTCCTATATTTAATATTGGCTATTTGCAACATCCTGCAATCCATCATATTATACACATCCAGCCATGATATCATCAATCAAACTTTGAACTTAGAACTGCATTCAAAGAATGTTATCGAGCGTAAGAATATATCATTATATGCTAAAGCAAATTGTATTTCCTGTTACAATACTGTATACCTTGTATATAGAGGGATAATAAATTATTTTGACTTCAGGAGGGCTATTATAGCATGCATGATTTAAGGAGCAGCAACTCAGCAAGGGGCTCATTTTGGGGGCATTCCTCGCATGTTCCGCTGCATGTACTCACATGCATGTTTACTATTCCAAAATGTTTCATGGTTTTATTGTGAAATTAAAGTTATTACAAAGATCGACGTGATTTAGTTATATTATATATATAGGATTGAGTAATATAACTTCGTTAAATTTCATTGAAATAAATTTTATTCAAGTGTTTGATTTATGGCTATTGGTGAATATACTTTTCAAGACTGCATGCATGCACAAGTTAGGTAACGCGTGTTAATTTAATTTGCTTTTCACTGACAATTTGAGTGAAAACTGTCGGTTTGTTTACTGATTTCAGTAAAGTGATGTTGTACTCAAGAATTTGAGTCACTGTGCGTGAATTTGCTTTACTCATAAATTTGAGTATTTTTTACTCACAATTTGAGTAAAGTAATGTTTTACTAAAAAATTCGAGTCACTGTCGGTGTGTTTACTTTACTCACACATTTGAGTAGTTTTTACTCACAATTTGAGTAAAGTGATGTTTTACTCAAAGATTTGAGTCACTGTGGGTGCATTTGCTTTACTCAAAAATTTGAGTATTTTTCACTCACAATTTGAGTAAAGTGATGTTTTACTCAAAGATTTGAGTCACTGTGGGTGCATTTGCTTTACTCATAAATTTGAGTATTTTTTACTCACAATTTGAGTAAAGTGATGTTTTACTCAAAGATTTGAGTCACTGTGGGTGCATTTGCTTTACTCAAAAATTTGAGTATTTTTTACTCACAATTTGAGTAAAGTGATGTTTTACTCATACATTTGTGTAACTGTGGGTGTATTAGTTTTACTCAAAAAGTTGAGTTAATTTGCTCACTAAGTTGAGTTGTTTTACTCAATATTTTGAGTCACTGTGGGTGCATTGTTTTACTCATATTTTTGAGTCAAAATACTCCGGTATTTTTTGCAGTGTGGCAAATGAATCCAATGGCCCAACATATTCTACGTAGTTTGTCAAAGCTGTTAGGACAGTTGGGTGCATTTTGAAGATGTGATGTGCCTTTCTATATTTTGCTTTTACCGCGCGTAAGAAAATTGCAGTGCGCACTCAACTTAAATTAGCTCCATGCACTGGTTTTCATGCCCTTAATTTTATTTAGCATGCAAGTTAGCGCGCGCTTAATTTTAATACGCATGAAACTTTTTAATTGGCTTGTTGGAAAAACCTTGTTGATCTTATCAGACTTGTAGCAAGATTGTTCCAACAAGTCCGATACAGTCATGAAGTTAACAATATTGTTACAACCTCGTGTGATCAACCTTGTAACATTTTTGTTATATCGTGATTCCATAAGCTTTGTTGGAACAACCTTGTAACAAGTCTGATAATGCCATCAAGTTTGTTACAAGTTGCTAACAGCTTGTTGATATTATCAGACTTGTAGCAAGATTGTTCCAACAAGTCCGATACAGTCATGTATGATATAACAGTATTGTTACAACCTTGTCAGATCAACCTTGTAAAATTCTTGTTATATCATGATTGTATCTAACTTGTTAAAACAATCTTGCAGCAAGTCTGGTAATGCCATCAAGTTTGTTACAAGTTGTTAACAGCTTTGTAACAAGCTTGTTGATCTTATCAGACTTCTAGCAAGATTATACCAACAAGTGCGATACAGTCATGATATAACAATATTGTTACAAACCTTGTCGGATCAAACTTGTAAAATTCTTGTTATATCATGATTGTAGCTTACTTGTTAGACGAACCTTGTAGCAAGTCTGAGAATATCATAAAGTTTATTACAAGTTGTTAACAGCTTTGTAACAAGCTTGTTGATCTTATCAGACTTGTACCCAGATTGTTCCAACAAGTCCCATACAGTTATAATTTAACAATATTATTTAAAAACTCATTAATAATTCATGAACCAATTATCCAATCTTGAGTAAGAAATTAGTCACGTGCATACGTCTTTATACCAGCTAAAGAACACTTTAACAAAAGACCATTGTTATGCAAACTATATAAAGATTTTTATATAAAGATTTTTATATCAAGATTTTTATATCAAGATTTTTATATAAAGATTTGACATATTATGCATACGTTTTTGAAGCCATTTAAAAAACTCGCAGGTCGTGTTTTATTAGGTCTAAAGCCACTCGCGCTGCGCGCTCGTGGCTTTAAACGTAATAAAACACTCCTGCTCGTTTTTTAAAACTCATTAATAATTCATGAAGAAAACACAAAGAAAAATCATAAGCGTGTCGTATCTGTATATGTGATACAGATTCATGTTGATTTACATAAACTTTAACTTTGATTTTCTCGGCTTAGACAACGTTTATTTTTAAAATTACTTCGCCAATGAACTCATAAGATGAGTCGTTTTTTAAGTCATTTACAACATTCGCGTCCGTGTTGTATCGGATATACAAACTCTCGCCTTCGGCTCGAGTTTGTATATCCGATACAACACGGCCGCTCATGTTGTAAATAGTACATATATATAGCCTATATATATATATATATATATATATATATATATATATATATATATATATATATATATATATATATATATATATATATATATATATATATATATATATATATATATGTATATATATATTATATGTATATATATATGTATATATGTTCGCTTACCTCAACAGTCTGTTTCATCAGTAAAAAATCATCAGGCGGTATATGATATACCGCCTGATGATTCTTTACTGATGAAACAAACTGTTGCGGAATTTTGAGGTAAGCGAAATTCTACATTTGCTCTATCTTTATGATATTGAGCACTCTTTGCGTTTCGTATTCATAAACCTACTCGTACATTCGCACCCGTATATCGGTCGTGCACTCTAGTTTACGTTTCTCATTTCTTACTAACTTCATAATGCGACAATTTCGATTTGACTATTCGTTAAAGAGTATTCCTATACCATCGCAGGACGCTTATTTGAAGAATTTGATTGAAAAAGTGGAAAGTGTAATAAAACGTATGAGATGGAAAGCTCATTTCTTTAATAAAAACAGTATCAACAAGAACCAAAACAACCATTTCGGCCTTGCGTCCAACAAAACACCTCCTTCGATTCCGGAAATGAAACCTTTCGAAACCGACCTTATAAAACTCATCGAAAATATACAATTTCGATCAGGGAAAAACCATTTTCAGAAATCTTTGGCTAACGATTTGAAGAAAATTAATTCATCTCCCAACACTTTCATTTTTGCAGACAAAACTAGAAATATTTATGAAGCCTCGCTCGACACATACAACAAGCTCTTACATGACAACATTACAAAAACATATAAACATGGATCCGAGGACACTATAGACGAAATTGACTCTGAACTAAAAGACATTTCGAACAATTTAGGAATCGGCGACAGAATTGAAAAAATGAAAAAACGTGAAGCATTTATATATTTAAAAGACCACAAAGAAAATTTCGAGAACAATCCAAAATGCCGGCTAATTAATCCCGCAAAAAGCGAATCAGGAAAATTGAGCAAAATTATTCAGTTTAGATGAAATTAATTCCAATTTGAGACAAAAACTGAATTTGAACCAGTGGAGAAATACAAAACAAGTAATTGAATGGTTTGGAAATATAAAAGACAAAGAAAGACATAGTTTTATTTCGTTTGACATCGTTGAATTTAAGATATACCGCCTGATGATTCTTTACTGATGAAACAGACTGTTGCGGAATTTTGAGGTAAGCGAAATTCTACATTTGCTCTATCTTTATGATATTGGGCACTCTTTGCGTTTCGTATTCATAAACCTACTCGTATATATATATATATATATATATATATATATATATATATATATATATATATATATATATATATATATATATATATATATATATATATATATATATATATATATATATATATATATATATATATATATTAAAGTTGCAGGCTTGCAGCAGGACTTATCGACATTGGAAAAATGGCAGCATACTTGGCAAATGAATTCAACCCCAAAAAGTGCTTCATAAATTAATGTGTATTTCAAATCGGCGTCATCCTCTTCGTATGCAATATACTTTTTGCAACATAACCCTAAATTATGCATGTTGACACCCATCCTTATTTAGGAGTGACAATATAGATATATCCGCGACACTGCTCCTAAGACCTCACAAATTCTAAGAATGATTAAGCAAAATTTCTGGTTTTGTAACGAGGAGGTTAAAGGCACTCTGTACAAGGTATTGGTCCGTCCCAAGTTAGAATATGCATCTTCTCTATGGGATCCAGATTATGCGTGTCACCGTTGATAAACTGGAGAAAACCGAGATCCGCTTTTGCAAAGGAGATTTGAGACGGACTGCAAGTGTTACTGCCATGATAAAGGACCTTGATTATGAAACCCTGACTTGTCGTTGTCAAATGAACCGCTTGGCAAATTTGTATAAGATATCACATAATTTAATTGAGATGGATACGGGAAATTCCATTAAGTTTGCACTTGAGCAACGAACCCGTTGAACTTTAAATATGTTATAGAACATTCGAACAAGGCCTAGATTCCCATAAGTTCTCTTTTTCCCTAGAACAATTATTTTTTATTTTATTTTTATTTTACAGATTTTGCCATTTAACACAAACTATTACACAAAATTAGTTAACACAAACTATTACACACAATAGATTACATGGCTGGAATTACCACACAGAGATTAGTTCTCCAATAACGGGGTTCCAAGACATTCGAAATACACAGAATGAACAATAACAGGCTTGCAGACCGACAGACAGACAGACAGACAGACAGACAGACAGACAGACAGACAGACAGACAGACAGACAGACAGACAGACAGACAGACAGACAGACAGACAGACAGACAGACAGACAGACAGACAGACAGACAGACAGACAGACAGACAGACAGACAGACAGACAGACAGACAGACAGACAGACAGACAGACAGACAGACAGACAGACAGACAGACAGACAGACAGACAGACAGACAGACAGACAGACAGACAGACAGACAGACAGACAGACAGACAGACAGACGTGAAGATCAACAAACAAGCACAACGAATTACAATCAACGACTTACAATTTATGTGACAATAAATTTAACAACATGCTCGATTCGACAAGTTAGTCAATGGGCGAGTTGAATGACACTTCACACAAACAGACTTAAATGTTCTCGGATCCTCGGGTTTATAAATTTCCTTGGTGAGATACTTATAATGTTGCATTAAACAAAATTTGAAAGAGACCAAGGTTTTGTTGGTTTCTCTGATCAAACAGGGGAGTGTATTCCACACGTTGGCAACTCTGACGTAGAAGCTGTTTTGGTAGCTCACTGTCTTGCACTTGGCTACTTCAAGTAAGATACCATTGGTTGCATTAGTACTTCGTGTTTCTCGAGTAGGAATTTTGATAGAAATGTTACTGTCAGAGTTGGAAATGATGCACTTGTAGAGATACACTAGATCTAAATACTCGTGCCAGTAACATATAGGGATGATGCCGATGGTGGTCAGTCTTTCCTGGTATGATATATCGGTTTGGTACGGCAATGACAAAATAAATTTGGTGGCACGTCGCTGCACACGTTCAACGGTCAGGATGTTGTTTACCGTCTGGGGTGCCCATACCTGACTACCATAAGCCAGCTGACTACGAACCGTTGTCAAATAAAGTACCTTACGAACTCTACGTTGGCGAATGTCGAACGCCGTACGCTTTACGAAACCTAACATTTTATTTGCTTTGGTCGATATCTCTTGCACCTGTTTGTTCCATTTAAGGTCGTTAGTGGTAGTTATGCCAAGATCTTTCTGACTGGATGATTGTAGGACTGGAGTGTCTGATATTGTGTACTGTGTGATCATCGGTTGAGCAATTCTTGAGAAATGCATGACTACACACTTGGTTTGGTTTAAGTCCATCCTCCAGTCATTACACCAGTTGGCAACACTATCCAGGTCTTGCTGCAGAATTATGGTGTCTTGGAAATTTCGAAGATGACGGTGACATTTTGTGTCATCAGCGAACATTGACAAGGTAGTATCGTGCGAGGTAGACATAGGAAGGTCGTTCACGTAGATGAGGAAAAGGAGTGGTCCAAGGATTGATCCCTGAGGAACTCCAGAAAGCACTGGAAGTGGTTCAGATGTTACACCAAGAACAGTGACTCTCTGTAATCGCCCAGAAAGATAGTCCCCGAACCAGCGAAGAAGATTTCCTCTGATGCCAAAATTGTGAAGCTTCACGAGTAAGAGATCATGGCTGACTTTGTCGAAAGCTTTCGCGAAATCAAGATAGATAGTGTCAACTTGGCCCCTTTTCTCTAAGACATTATGAATCTCGTGAAGAACATAAAGCATCTGGGCAGTTGTAGACTTGCCGCTTTGAAAACCGTATTGAAGATCATAAAGTTGACTTGAGAGGTGGCCAATAATTCTATTGTAGATGCAACGTTCAAACACCTTGGAGACCAGCGACAAAAGTGATATTGGTCTATAGTTGCAGACTTCATGGAAAGGACTTTTCTTTGGAATTGGACTGATATTAGACAACTTCCACTCCAACGGCAGTTTTCCACAAGATAAACTCTTGTTGAAAAGTTCGCATAAAGATGGACTAATGTTAGCTGCGCAGGTTTTTAGCAATACCGCCGGGATTTTGTCAGGACCAGTGGCTTTGTCTACGTCGAGAGTTTTAAGTACACAACAAACTTCTCCTTCAGCTAACTCGAGATCTGAGATGGTTATTACATTAATCGAATCGTCGTCAGCAGGAAGAGGGCTGTGATGAGCGGCATCACATGGTTTAAACACAGAGTAGAAGTAGCGATTTAGCAGGTTAGCTATGTCGATTGGATTTTCAGCTGTTGTGGGAGAAGAGTCTTGTTGGGTCCATGTCATTTTTCCAGGAATGTTCGAGCGTTTGGAAGTAAATAAGAGAATGGAACAAGCTTCCGAATGATTTAGTTAATGCTAGCTCGCTACCTCTTTTTAAGGTGAAGTTAAGACTACATTTGCAGGACTAATTTTTAAAACGTTTTGTAAATTATATTTTATATAGGATAATTTTTTTAAAATTTTCTTTTAATTTATGTTGGCGTGATAACTGTACATTGATATTGTATATAGTTCTTTGCCGACTTAATAAATGTAGATCTTACAGGAACGAGACGCAAGAAAGTCACTTTTGACCGCCAACCATCTTGAGATTTCCAGTATCAGTCGCACAGACCTTTTCGCGGTGTTTGCAGTAAATAAATATATACAATAAACTGAGCTCCATTGTAAACCCATTGAATGAATGCGTATAAACTATTATGTGGATATAAAGATTTAGTTATTATTCCACTAACAAAAACGAAATTAAAGACTTACCAACGTGGTGTACGTGGTGGAATAAGGTTTAATGAATTAACATTCAGTTTTTACATGTTAAAAAGGGTTCGTATTTTCCATCGTTTTTCTATCTTTTCCACCGTTTATCCACCTTTTCTAACGTTTGTCCGGTGTCAGTTGTCATGTGCCCAGTCCGCGTAACAAATTCTCAGTATGGTTGGGATCATCACTGGGGATTGTTACTCCCTCCAGAAAAGGCCCTGGGAACGAGGTTGAGGGGTTTACAACTTTCTGTAAATTCCGGGAGATTTGAAAATACGGAAAAAGCCACGAAATTTACGGAAACGTCTGCGGAGGATTGTTAGTTTGAGTATGATACGTGACCACCTCACGTAAATAAGGTTTGATCGCAATATGTATTGTGCGCGGTCACTAATTCAATATCAGAAAAGTTAACAAATGAACACAACCCGCCAAATTCGATCGCGCATCTCATGATTGGCGAGCTTTGTTCAGTTGAATTACTATAATCAGACCGTGCCTAAATGTAAACTAGGGATCCAAGGATAGTGTGAAGTTTCAAATTGAAAAAGACACTGCAAGAACTATATAGGTTCGCTGACAACCTAGAAAAGCTGATCGATGGCTTACATTACGAAATAAGCAATTACCAAAGGCATTTCATCTCATTATCTATTGCTTCTAATGCGCTCGGCACACGAGTAGCGTGACGTTTGAAACAAGCCTAACACATCAGAAACGTGCCTTGTGAAACTGACATAATTTATCTATTTATTGTGATGCTACACGCATGCTAAATTTTAATTGTTTCACCAACAACCAAATTTTGCATATTCTAAATTTTCATTTGCATTTGTATTTGCAGCTGTCGCTAAAAGCATCCCCACGAGGCTACTGCTATGCTAAACTTATCTAAAACTATAATTGAAATAGCTGTATACAATATGTTATGAATTAATAAGCACTTTATCTTCATCCGTTCCGTATTTTATCCGCATATCCGTTCCGTATTTTATCCGCATATCCGTTCCGTAGATCCGCTCCATCCGCTTCCGCATTTTAACCTAATTGTGACATGTTTCACAATAACAAATCTAATTGACCTTTGACTTTTCGAAGGTTACGTTGTGTCTATTTTGAGCTTTTCGCATGTGTTGAATAATGTCACTTTAGATTTCAATAGTTTCACAGTTATAGCTGCAGTGTTTAAAGCAGTTTTGACAAGCTTTGATACAGTTCTGTGTACAGAATACTACAGATTGATTCTGGTAAGATCTGGTAGAGTTTATCGTTGCACTGAACACGAGTTTGCACCGTTGACAACGGCGTTGTGCTAGACAGTAAACAAGGTCTGTGACAGTACACGTTGGCTACATGTACCTCCTTGCTTTTTTCTTCCATTGCATAAATCTGGCATGTTGTAAAAGACGGACTGGACTGGACTGGACTGGACCGGACTGGACTGGACCGGGAAAACGCGGACTGAGTCCGTGTTTTACAAATCGTGGACTGAATTTGTAAAACACGGACTGGACTGGACTGGACCGGGAAAACACGGACTGAGTCCGTGTTTTACAAATCGCGAACTAAGATTTGCAAAACGCGGACTGAGTCCGTGTTTTACAAATCGCGGGCTGGAATTTGTAAAAGGCGGACTCATTTACTGAATGCACTAAGGATGAACGGTCGCAGTAAAGTATTGTCTATTCTTATGACAAAGTTCAATGTTTTTACCGAGAAACTTCAATGTTTTTGATGATTATTTATGACCATTTGGTGGCTTCAAAGCTTGGATCTGGTTGTTCAACAGATTAACATCAGATCAGAACCTGTCAAGTGCTCTTGACAAACATCGAAGATTCTCACGCGAATAGGCAATGTTTTTATCAACGACCGTTCATCCTGCAAGCGACGGTACATGGACTCAGTCCTGTACTGACTCAGTCGTAAAAGTTTTGGCGGGAATTGCACTCAGTCGTGAGAGTTTTGGCGGGAATTGCGGATATTAATAGGTTGGTCAAGGAATAATCTATTAATCATATCCTGGAGCTAAGGTTGGTAAAAATTACTATTATTTATTGTTTTGAATAAATCAAAGATTTTAAATGATAGAATGTTGAGTTAAGTAATTTACAGGGCTTTCAGAGGGAATTTATAGAATTTATATTGGTCCAAAGATAAGGGTTTAAGCCATGTTTTAACAGGAATTGATCGAGTTAGCTAATTTGTTTATTTTGTGTTCGTGGCGAAGAGTTTTCAAACGTTTTCACCCGTTTTCAAAATTACGCGATCAAGGACGAAAATGCTAGAGTTGACATGTCAGTTTTATGTCATTCGGTCACGAACTACACGAAGTTTAAACTTTGAGTTTTGCGGTTCCTTGTCGATGTATATGCTTTGTATGCTTTATATAAACAGGCTTACAATGATTTCAAGATATTTTTAGTGGGAATTATTGTAAAATTTAAGCACAAACAAAATCATAACATCACCGTCAGGGATGCCCGAACCACAGGTGCAGCGGGTGCAAGTGCACCCCTTGCCTTTTGCATTTTCAACTTTGTGGGTGCAGTGCGGGTGCAGACTATGGGTGTATCGGGTGCACAAAACTTTTACAGCAGACAGAATTAAACGTCGCTTGAGGATGTATGTGGGGGTGCTCCACCCCGCAGTCGTCAGGAATTCGGCAAAGTTCAGTGTTATCCATTTGGCGAAAGGTGAAACGGAAAGCATTACTTATGGAATTTTTATTGAAGCATTATGGAGGAATTGTGCCTAAATAATTGTATTCGGTCCGAAAAAAATTGGTGACGGGGAGGGAGGTCGACACGAATGTTGGATCATGACGCCGTTTCATTTTCATTGGTACCCTTTTGTTATGGAGTATGCCCTTTTGTTAACCAATTGCACCCCTTGCCCTCAGCAACTTCCAGTATCCCTGATCACCGTTCTAGCGCGCGTATTTTATACTGACAGCTATATTCCAGGATAAATTGCAACCACGAGGTTGGATAAATTGTTATTTTTCAAACTTTAAAAGTTATTCACGACACATATTTCTGTTGTGATGGTTTGTATTGTGCTTGTATTTAACTCATTTTTGTTCAGTTTTGGTATTAAATACGGTTTAAAATGTCTTTTGACAGTTTGTTTACGTTTGCTATTTTTAGCAGTTTTTGTGACATAAAATTGACATTTGAAGTAAAGAGAATTTTTCAGGGAGGTCGCGTAATTTTGAAAACGGGTGTAAAAGGGTAGAAAAGAGTGTCTATAAATTTGCGATAAATATGCGAAATGAATACTATAATCGAATAACGATTTTTAGAAACTTCCTCGTATGACAACAATAAAAGTTAAGAAATTTCATATTTCTTGCAAATTTGTAGACACCTTTATTTAATACGCCCTCTTCGCCACGAACACAACTGAATAAACGAATTAACTCTATTTTCTTCTAATTATGATTAACACTAAATGGTATCTGCTATAAGAGCTAGCCTATATCTATACAGGCATACAACTATTTACATGAAACGGCCACACTTGATATACGCATGAGTTTCCTCGACAATAGTGGCACAAAGTCCCACATGGTTGAGCGTGCTCCTAAGATTGAACGCTGTTCATCAGTTTATTTCAAACAATAAATAAATAATAGTAATTTTTACCAACCTTAGCTCCAGGATATGATTATTCCTTGACCGACCTATTAATTATCCGCAATTCCCGCCAAAACTCTCACGACTGAGTGCAATTCCCGCCAAAACTTTTACGACTGAGTCAGTACAACAGGACTGAGTCAATGTACCATCGCTTGCAGGATGAACGGTCGTTGATAAAAACATTGCCTATTCGCGTGAGAATCTTCGATATTTGTCAAGAGCACTTGACAGGTTCTGATCTGATATTAATCTGTTGAACAACCAGATCCAAGCTTTGAAACCACCAAATGATCATAAATGATCATCAAAATCATTGAACTTTCTCGGTAAAAACATTGAACTTTGTCATGAGAATAGACAATACTTTACTGCGACCGTTCATCCTTAGTGCATTCAGTAAATGAGTCCGCCTTTTACAAATCGCAGCCCGCGATTTGTAAAACACGGACTCAGTCCGCGTTTTACAAATCGTAGTTTGCGATTTGTAAAACACGGACTCAGTCCGTGTTTTCCCGGTCCAGTCCAGTCCAGTCCGTGTTTTACAAATTCAGTCCACGATTTGTAAAACACGGACTCAGTCCGCGTTTTCCCGGTCCAGTCCAGTCAAGTCCGGTCCAGTCCAGTCCAGTCCAGTCCGTCTTTTACAACATGCCCAATATTCACGTCTGAAATGTTTATACATCTAAAAACAACAGCATATCGTCACGCCATCGTGATCTACGGCGTGATAGCGCATGCGCATTTGCGCTAATAAAGAAAAATCGGGTGTTCCGGGGTAAAGATCCTTTACACAACATGAGAAGCGAATGTTCTAAAATTTACAAAAAATTACAATAACGATTCCTCGAAATTTTTGTGAACTTGCAGGCAAAAGGATAACAGAATATGTAAATAAGTTAACTGAAATTGCTTAAATAACCTTCAAAGTACTAACAAAGCACAATAAATCACTACGAACATAAATCGTATACACCCCCCGGAAAGTTTACTGTATGACTCAATGAATGAATGACTGACTGACTGATTCGTGTGAATTTCCCCCAAGTCATCACAATACTGTGAAGTTTCGAAGAAACTTCACACTAAAAACTATTGCTATCAACCTTTTTTGCGTGATGTGATCGCGTATTCAGAGGCGTAGCCACGGGGTGGGGTGGGGGGAGGGGGTCGGACCCGCCACATCAAACATACCTAACAAAAACCTCCCACTTTTTCGTTTATTTGATTGTGCAACCAGATATCTGATTTTTGTGGGCTTAACATAGAACTGCGGGAATGCATGGAGGGGAGGGTGCGCTACGCCTTTTTTATGTCCCATAGTTTTTGGCAAAGATTGTAGATAGTTGAGGAGTGTGAATTGTGACAGTGTGATACATGAGAAAGGTGGAGGTACTGTCGTCGAAGGTACAAACTACAGTACCAAGGAAACATTGCAATTTTGAAATATATTTCGCACCAATGGTTCGACGATGGGATAATTTAGGTGAAGAAAACAGTCAAGATGTTTCATAGACATATAAATTAAGATACATATAAGATTTATATAATATAAGTCACAAGAAAATGGACATATTTTAGTTTAGTTTAAAAACTATCTATGCTTACATGCGCAGGCAACTTACACCAGGCAAGTGCATTTCTCTGCACACATAATTCCAGTATCAAATTGCTGTTCTGACTGGCTATAGGCGTTTTCTTCAGAACTATTGATGTGCTGTTGAAGTAGGAACTAAATGCAACCCGTTTCCATGCAATTACGTTTAAGGACGTCTTCCCCCAAGCCTTGGCCACTGAAAACGCCCAAAATATGCGGGAAACTAACAGACATCACCGTTTTAATGGTAAAAGAGAAGTTCTTTGTATATTGTGGTGAAAATGAAACATTTGAAAAGCACTGGTTAATTTCCTGGTTAAATTATAAATAACACTATTTGGGTTTTTTACTGGTTTACTTTCCTTCATTTTATTTACCTTTAATTTAATTTAAACAGGACTAACCAAGAATTCGGCCAGGTATGACCACGACTACCGGCTATACTATAGAATTTAACACCATTCTGGTTGGGATTAACCGTCGAAATGAAACGAATAATTGATTCTAACATTTTTGTCACCATAAATTTTTCTACTTCAACCACGCACAAAAATATACTGGTAAACAGTTATTTAAGAAAACAATGGTACTCCTTAAAGCACCCTATATAGCATACAGAACATTACACATCATAAATACGCACCAGGGGTATTCATGTATGTTTTGATACCAGTGAGAGGCAACTTCAATTAGCTTAACATCAACAAAACTACCATGATATTAACTATAGTATCACTTGTGGCTTGCCCGCACTCACTTTACGTCTAGCTTATGATCACATACTGTGACTTGACATTTTTTAAATATTACAGTCTGCACACAGGCTAACAAAGTAGTGCACTTATTATCACTTTATATACAGCCTATATATGCACTGTTTAGACTTAATTTAGGCATAATTGGTTCAGAATGTCGTCAATTAATTTGTAATTCAGTACACAAAAAAATATTTGGCAACGAACAGAATGATCCATAGCGAGAAACAAGGCACTAGAAAACTGTTGATACATGTAATCATCGCGTTGAACGTACAATCATGTGCTCAACTAGGGCGCTATAAAACCCAGGTTCAACACAGTACGCCGTACACCGGCCGTAAAATGGCCGCGACAAACACAGTGATACCTCAGTTCTCAGTATGCTATATAATATACATTACTATACCAGACAATCGAGAGAAATTGACTGGAGCCGCCAATCGTCGCTCGCGACATCCGTGATATGGGCTATAATAACCCTATGAAAACCAACCTTGTAACTTATTACATGTTAGGTGGATTATTGACCAGGAATTCTTGGTTAATAGTCCATTTAAAATAATCTGGTTAATTCAACCATATTAATGGCATATAGCCTGGTTAAATTAGTGATCTAATTAACCAGGACTGTAGTTAAATTAACCAGGAAATTTAATTATTAAGTTACCCCAAACAGGGTTAATTTTAGATTAACCAGGAAATTCTTAACCATGGTGTTTTTATAGAATGTTGTTATTGGCGAAGCAAGTGTTGCAAATTAACACTGTACAATTTGAAAGCAAATGTTTTACACAAGATTATAAAAAAACCTGACTACTCAATAACAAAGATACGAAACGATTAATTGTACGCTGTTCAGTTTTCCGTTTCAATACAAATTAGTATCACGAACGGCAACGCGCAAAACAATGGCGTTTTCAGTCCATTTCTCTCGACTGTTTACGATTACACTAAATCATTACAATTGAAATTATATATACAAAAAGAATATCATCTTATGGCAATCCTCAACGTCACAGTAATGGTTTGGGGGACTTTAGAAATTGGTCGTATATAGTTTAGTATGATTTCTTTGGAAGAATAAATATAAAAACATATAGTTTATACTAATAATCACTAATTCAAAATTCAGGTTTGTTCCAACAATTTGTCCGGTACAACAAGTGGTCTAGTTGTAATATATATATCTGTGATATACTAACATATAGAGTTTGCTGCAGTACACAAACTAAATTCTGATGTCTAAATTAAAGTCTAGGTCATCTACATGCATTGTCATAATTATTCTAAGAAATCGTAATTATAATTTACATTAAGCTGCATGCATAGCATCACATACAGTGTATTACCCATGTTCGAAATATTTTACATTAAAACTAACCTCATAAAACTGAGGATTGAAGTACATCTACTGTACCACCACAAAACAAAGACGTTCTGCCATCGATTCAGTCTCCCCCACCGTACAATTATCATACTTGTTATATCTGAATGTGTTTGCAGGCCACTGTGATTACTTGTGCCAGGAAAGATCGACGACTTAACTCATAACTGGTCTTTGAAAATCAAGATTGAGAAAACCACATCAGTGACGCTTCATGTGCAATGACAAATGATCAGATCTTGAAAAAGATCGTTCGCAGTGCGGGCATTTGAACGGTTTGGCTCCGGTATGTTTACGGAAATGTCTGGTAAGTTCATCCGACCGGGCAAACCGCCACGTACATCCTTCCCATGAACATTTATACGGTTTTTCTCCGGTATGTGTCCTGCGATGTGCTTTGAGATGTGAACTTTTTGTGTAGACTTTACTGCAGCCTGCAAAATCACATTTATGGATCCTTCTCCGGGATTTGTCACTTGAAAGAAAGAAATGTACGTATGAATTATGGATCAAGTACAGTAGTATAAAAAAGTGACTTTATTTTATGAAGATTACGCTTGACACAAAGCAAAATTATGATATGTCCATGGTGATTCTGTAATGATTTCCCTGGATAAACTTGGATTTCTAAAGATCCTAGTATCTAACTCCACTCCTTCCTCCATCTTGCTAGATTGGGAGTGATAAAATTAAGCCTTGCGTTTTAAAACACCAGACCTACCCAGTTAGTGAGAGTGTGTGTGGATTTGCCATGACAGCTTCTTCAATTGTTTCATCATCATCTTGACGTGGTATAACCCTAAATACCAAAATGTCTTGTATCAGGAAACATTGATACAAGGATAATAAATTCTTCTTTGTTCAAATCAAGATAAAACGTTACAGGAATGGATCAAATAATCTAATACAATGATCTAATAACGATCAAATACGTGATCAAATATTAATGATCTAATACATGTTTAGGAATTAAATGCTTGGTTACCTTTCTCCATTCTATGCTTACATTATCAGAACAGTGACCACAGTAGCTATAGAAAGTTGCTAACATGCAAGTCGCACAAAGGTGTATTGATGTTCTTACTCACCAACAGGATTAATCCTGTTTTCATTAATTGCCCTTTATTGACTCTGGTCAAATATTCAAAACATCCATGAGGAACTGTGTAACTCACTTTTTTACAGCAACAGCCAATGATGATAGACCAGCTAATGATGATGTCACTGTGTTAGGGTTATCACTCCAGTCTTCCCCAGGCTCTTGATCACTATTCACAACATTACCAATACTCCTGATGACTGTCATCGAAACTGGACTGTCATCCCCATTGACTGGATCATGGTATTTTTCTGAATTTTCATTCTATGCGTCAAAATAATTATTTGTCAATAGTGGGAATACCAGGCCTCGAATTTCCCTGAAATCAATCGACGGCAATGGCGTTAAAAATTGCCGTGGAACGTAACAGCTGTCTACGGCAATTTTGGCAGTTTCCACGCCATTTTTCAAATCACTGTAATAAAACTTTAATTTTATTGTTACTTTGGATTTTTGACAAGCTAGAAACATGTCTACGTATTTCTTTAGTGTTTTTTTTTCCGAAGAAAACGGAGACTAAAATAGTGATTTACGCATGATTTGATCAACATCTGAATTAAAGTATCAAAGTAGTAATGCACAGTGAATAGTATAAAAATTGCACTATACGGCAAAAAAAGCCGTCGTTGCTGCAATGATCCACGACATTTTGTTCTCCCTCTACGGCGATAAAATTCGAGCCCTGGGTGGGGAATACAAAAAAGCTATATTAGCTACAAAACATGTTTTACGAATCCTTCAGGAGAATTTTTGCATGATGATGGGTAATTTTCTTTGTAGCCATGTGGTTCAACCAGCTAGTGGTTGTACTGCAGATTAGAGCTGCGCAGTTAACCGAAAGATTTGATCGGTCCAATTGACCAATTCGTTTCGGAAGTCACACTGAGCATATGCAAAAGAACCGGTAGTTTTGGTTCCCGCATGTTGCTCTCACTATTAAGGAAATTTTCTTGAACTGAGGAAAAATGTAATGACATTTTAAGGAATTTTAAGTTTTGGTCTAATATTACCAAAAAAGGCTCTTACAGTACTTGGCCTTTAAAAAAGGTGCAAGCAAAGACATTCCTTTTTCGATAATTTTATTTCAGAATATGTTTATTTCTCTAGTGTATCCCATAATCAATGGACATGTTCTTGTTTCATCTAACTTATTATAAGCTGTTTGTTTATTGATTGAGAAAATGGTCTGAATTGTTCTTCTTTTGAAAATACCGAAACCAATACTGAACCGAGGTTTTTCCACCCCAAAAAGACCGAAATTGGAACCGAGATGAAATTTCTGAAACTGCACAGCTCTACTGCAGCTTTAGAAACCCACAGCTTGAAATAGCATTTCTGGATGAGATTTTTTGGGAATTTTAAGACTACAAAATGTGATATTAAATGCAAGAATGGGTGCAATAACTGGGAAATACTAACTAGCTGAGTAGCTGACCAAATCTGGAGTTTTGACACCACCAACCCCAGTGATTTTTAGTGAGGGACCTTACCACCAAAAGTGGGTGTGTTCATATAGCCATGTAGGTGTGATTATGTATCAAAATGCTATATTTATTCATTAACGTGCATAATATTAAATAAATTAATATCAATAATTTGATATTACCCTTTAAGTGGCAATGCACCCTGATGCGCCCTACTTTAGTATTTTACTCTGTCTAACGCCAGACGATTTTACTTGTCAAGTGGAGAGTGCTGCCACTCAATGGTTAATGATCTGTTTATTACTTTTACTAGTTAACCTATTAAGTTGCATTGCACTCCAATGTAACCTACGTTATTAATTATGTCTAATGCCAGATTTTATTTGTCAAAGGGATAGTGTTGGTGTTATTGAACAATGGCTCATTGAACAAAGTTAATTAATAGAACAAAAGTTAATTAATGAAAATATAGTGAAATAGTCCTGCTTACAACAAACAAAAGATTTCTAGCAAGATATCAGAATTTTCAAAGATATCAGAATCTTTTAAGATCTGTTAGATTCATCATATATATTATGTACACTACCTCTTCTGAAAAATCTTCAGCTCTTATTATGGGCACACAGTTTTCATATGGATCTCCTTCATACTGAAATGATAATTTTGAATAACTATAAGATACATTTTCAGCTAGAATAAAACATCTCCCCTAGAAATTGAAAGTTAACACAACAGGTTGATTTAACTTTAACCTATTAAGTTGCATTGTACCCTACTTTATTATTTTACTGTGTAACACTGGACAATTTTTTCTGTCTAATGCCATTTGAAAATATGATTTTACTTGTCAAGGGGAGAGAGCTGGCAGTGCTCAAATGGGTTAATCATATAACACATTTTAATACCTTTATGATTCTTTGCAGACAATTTCTTACAGTATCTGTTGGACTAAATAAAGAAATTAACATGGACTAGTTCATCAGTTATGACCAAATTCACCATTTGATTACTGTAATTTTAGGGGCAGTTTCAGCATCAGCTAACATATGTACATGCACAATTTGTTAATTTTATATGGAGACATGGGGTATATAGGTATATGTGGGACTTAGATTGCACACCCGTCCATGTGCCCCCCCCCCCCCCAAGACTATATTTAATTCCCTTGGAAAAAATTTGAAATCAGATCTTTATCTTCTAAAAACGTGATTCTTAGCAGTCAAAAGAACACATGTAAAATTGCACTGAAAACTGAAGAGCAAACAAACTTAATTGCCAAAGTTTTTGTTAAATTAAAATCGACTTAAAATACATACATAAGGGTTTGTAACTTGTTTGCTTGTGGGATGTGCAGTTTGTATAGGGTAGTAATTGTGTTTATAGGGTAGTAATTAACCCATTGAGTTGCACTGCACTTTATTATTTTACTCTGTCTAATGCCAGACAATTTCACTCATCAAGGGGGGAGCTAGCATTGGTGCCAAAGTAGTGAAGATCAATCTAGCTGATTCCGATTTTATAACTACGTCATCATGTCAGTCAACTGAGTAAAGGACCAAAGGTGACGTCATTCATTTCGATTTTTTATTTTCCAGTGTAACCTGTCATTGCAACCAAAGTTCGTTAAAAGATTTAAAACCGTTCATGAAGGCACGCTTCACTTATTATTTTGTCGCAGCAACGGTTTGCTCCACACCTAACATGCACCATTTGCACCAATCCCGTTCCCGAGCATGCCCATTCGCAGGTTAAGGGTGGGCATAGTCTGGAGAAATCGAGAGTTCTATGTATGCTCGGCAACTGTTGCAAAATATAAACAAAGTATTTAGAATTTCTCGTCGAAAATTTGATACTTTTTGCACTGAAATCGATTTAAAACAACAAAAAGTCTGGCGCAAATATGTACAAAAGCTTCGGATTGATAAGCATACAACTACCTGAAAAATACAAGGAGAACTTAGACGTTTCAAGCGAAGGTGCTTCGACTTGTACTGTTAGTGTTTGTGTACATCGTACTTGACCTTTTATAATCTCCTCAAGAATGAGAGAATGTTTGCTGTGAAGTGTGGACCTAACACTACGTATACCATAAATTCTGACAGGAGAGTAAAATTTAAATTTTAAAGCACATATATAGTATATGAGAGCAATGTCAATAATCCAATGTCAAGGAAATTTAAACCTTTAGTCCAGTTTTAAAGACATCAACCGCAGATGCACAGCAAACATTCTCTCATTCTTGAGGAGATTATATTTATCAGTGAAGGTCAAGTACGATGTATACAAACACTCAGTACAAGTACAAGTGCCTTCGCTCAAAACGTCAAAGTTCTCCTTGTATTTTTCAGGTAGTTTTGTCCCTATGAAGTTTTCGTACATATTTCCCCCAGAATTTTTAGTTGTTTTCAATGGATTTCAGTGTAAAAATTATCAAATTTTCGATAAGAAATTCTAAATACTTTGTTTATATTTTGCAACAATAGAACTCCCAACGTACTATCTGCCACTCGCCAATCACCGGCCTGAATCAATTCGATTTCTCCAGAGCTATGCCCACCCCCTGCAAACGGGCATGCTCAGGGAATGAGATTGCATTTGCACAAGAGATTAAATTAAATATTTGATTTTCAAGTTTTTCATAGAAAAGCGGATCCAGGTTGAGTAATTTGTACAGGCAACGTAGTGTATTTCAAAACTTTTACAGAGATGTGCTATTTGTGGTGAAAGCCTTGATAGCTATTATTTCCATAAAATTTCTTTAACCCATTAAGTTGCATTGTACCCTAATACAGACCTGCCAAGTTCGGAAGATAAGAATGTGTGACATCTCAGAGTTTGGCTTCTCTAATGATATTGCTAATAACAATATGTAAGATTTGACCAAGGCTCCTCCACAATTGTCCATACTCATATATAGGTCGAGAAATTGGGCTAAAATATGCACTGAAATGCTGTAAAGCACAAATTTCTTACTGAAGAATTAAGATATGTGGAATTGCGCGACTTTAAGGCAATTTTCAGCATGGGCGCGGATCTGTGGAACCAAAATTTAAAAGCGCGACTTTCAGGCTAAATGTGTGGCACTTGGCAGCTCTGATATTGGCATAACAATAGCAAATGGTGAGATTTAGTTTTACGATTTACGTCTGCCTTTATATTACGTCTGTGTTATTATACTATTTATTTTTCCAGGTATATTGATATCGAAAAAAATATATTGATAATATTGACTCATCAAATATTTTGATAGAATTATCAAATTATACATTGTGTGGATGGTGATCTTCTGTGATCACACTTATTTGAAAACAATAAGTTGCTACTCGAATTCCCAATTGCCATTATACAAGTGTTTTATAAACTTTACAGGAGGTTTCGGTTACCGTCAGTCGTGAAAACACTAAAAATTTAGCGTGAATCATGAGGAAAAAATACTGTTTATTGTTAGAGAACACTTTTCAAAGATTTACTGTTAAAATAAAATACGGGACTATGAGGGATTGGCATTGTATCATAAACAATCGGAAACGCTTTGTTGTTTTTATCCAAAGTAAATATTTGAATCGTAGAATTCACTATTACTCAAACTGCCAAACTACTTTCAATCCTACTGTTTTGTCCTCGCATTTGTTGATGTGTGGAGACATTCATCCCAATCCAGGACCAACAATGGCTAACATTAACTCAACTAGCCGTGGTAACCTCGGTTCGCGTAAACATAATCCTGAACAAAAACATTCTAGCTTGTTTTGCATGTGCATGAATGCAAGGAGTTTGAAAAAGACCTTACTTACGCCGGAGAATCGTCATGTTTCCAATTTAATCAAGTTTCAAGAGCTGGTTTACTCAGAATCGATTGATGTAATGTTCGTAACTGAAACTTGGCTCAACAGCGATATATCTGATAGAGAAATCTTACCAATTGGGTATGACATTTACAGAACTGACAGATCACTGGGGCGATCTGGGGGAGGCGTACTTATTGCAATTAAACAAGATACTTTCATAAATTGTAATCAAATTTTGTCTGTTTCTATGAAAAACTTAGAGGCTGTTGCTATCGAGTGTACATTACCTAACCTCACGAAATGGCTTGTTGTATGTTGTTACAGACCTCCCGATAGTAATGATATGTCCGATTTCCGTTCCTTTGCTGATAAGTTATTCCCTGTCTACGACAAGATCCTTATCGCCGGTGACTTTAACCTCCCGAATATTTCCTGGACAGATTCTAACTATACCGCAACAGGATCATTGAATCAGAACTTCTGTGATGTATTAGACGACTACTTCATGTCCCAACTTTGTTTGGTTCCCACTAGAGAGTCGAACATTCTGGATTTACTAATTACCAACCAACCAGAACACATAACATTAACGGTCGTCCACCCTCCAGCTGAGTTAGGAATGAATTCTGATCATAATATCATACACTTCCAAATCTCCACCTCATCAAGTATTGTCCCCCCAAACAAACGTTTGATTTACGATTACCGACGAGCAAACTTTGACGGTTTACGAAAAAAACTAATCGATATGGACCTTTGCACTCTGTTAACAAACAATGGCACGGAATGCAGTATTGATGACGACTGGTTCACCTGGAAGAAAGCTATCTTGTCAGCTATGAATGAATTTATCCCTACCAAACACGTAGACCCCCATCGCACACCTCCTTGGATAACATCAACCATACTACATCAAATTCGTAAAAAGGTAACAGCCCGAAAGAGATTTCTAAGCCGAGGGACTGAATATCTCAAGGCGAAATTCAACCAGCTAAGAACTGACGTTAAAAAATTAATTAAAGAAAGCAGAAAGTTGTTTTTCTCATCCTTAGGAAACACCCTACGAATCAATCCAAAACGTTTCTGGTCTGTCTTTAAAATCAACTCGAACACCGGAACTATCCCTAAGTCAGTCTCAAGGACAAATTCCAACATTCCGGTGACTAGATTACATGCAAACACGCCTCGCGATATTGCAACAATGTTCAATGAATATTTCCATTCTATCTACACCAACTTTCCGGGGCAATCTTCATCACCCCGGCCTGATTCCTCACCTCCTCTATCCAGTATATCATCCATTGACCTCTCTATAGAAGAAGTATACCTAGCCTTACAGAACTTAGATCCCTTCAAGGCTCATGGTCCTGATGGTTTTCCTTCTCGTGTTTTAAAGGAATGTGCATTTCAACTTGCTCCTTCTCTACACTACCTGTTCACAAAGTCCCTCCGCTTATCACAGATTCCCACCGAATGGAAGCTAGCCAACATCATCCCTCTACACAAGAAAGGTGTAAAAGAACACGTGGAAAATTACCGACCCATTTCTTTGTTAAGCATTGTCAGCAAGACTCTTGAACGCTGTGTCCTAAACCACCTATATCTACGCATACAGGAAAGCGTTCACTCAGCACAATATGGATTCATTAGTGGAAGGTCTACCACATCTCAATTACTATCGACACTACACAAAATAGGGAAGGACTTAGATAAAGGACTACAAACAGACGTTGTCTTCATGGACATTTCCAAGGCTTTCGATACCGTTGACCACTCCAAACTGTTACAAAAACTTCGCGATTTCGGTCTATCTGGCTCTCTTTTGTTGTGGTTTGAAAACTATCTATCAGGTCGCTGTCAACGAGTAACTGTTCACGGTGCGACATCTACTTCCTTACCAATAACATGCGGAGTCCCACAAGGTTCATTGCTGGCTCCCTTCCTCTTCTCGGTGTACATTAACGATTTGCCCGATAACATATCCATTTCTACTGGGGTCGGTTTGTATGCTGATGATACCAACCTGCACAGATGTGTGCAAAATCGTAACGATGCACTGGCATTGCAATCGGATATTCAAAGCCTCCATTGTTGGTCAAATGAGAACATGTTGAGCTTTAACAAATCGAAGTGTAAAGTGTTGTCTATCACAAGAAGGAAGTCTCCCTTAATTTACGCATATGCACTTGGCGATCACCAACTATTGTCTTCTGATGTAGAGTCCGATCTGGGCATTACGATCAGTTCGAAACTATTATGGAATGTTCAGATCAACAAAGTTCGGTCAAAAGCCAACAAAACGCTCGGGTTAATCCGACGTTCTACCATGGAGATAACGGATACCAACGCGAGAAGGCTTCTGTACCTTCAACTAGTGCGAAGTAACTTTTCCTATGCAACCCAAGCCTGGTGTCCTCAGTCAGTGAAACTTATTGAGGACGTTGAGAAAGTGCAGAGACGAGCAACTAAATACATATTGAATCTTGGGTTTATCACAGACATTTCTTACAAGACAAGACTCCTTCAGCTTGACATATTACCTGTCTCATATTGGCACGAATACTTGGATCTGGTGTTCCTCTACAAGATCATCAACAGTCTTACGTACATTGACGAACGTGTTCTACCGATCATGGCTGGATCAGGAATTACAAGAAGTGAATCCAACGCAAACCTAATTAGATTTGTTATTCCTTATGCGAAAACCGTAACATTCCAAACCTCATTTTTTATAAGAACTTGCAAAACGTGGAACATATTAGATAGTAACTTGCGTACTAGAGATATAGGTTTGCTGTCTTTTAAATCAGGTCTTAAACTCTACTACAAACATGCACTATCCAAAACATTCAAATGTGACGATCCGCGCACCTGGAAATCAGTGTGTGTAAAGTGCAAAAGAGCAAGATCGCTTAACAATGAAATAAGCTGTTGTTAGCCTTATTAGTTTTAGCTTGTTGAGTTGCTTGAAAATTTGTTTTGTACAGTAATTTTATTCTTGTTTATATGGGATCGCCGTAATTGGGGAAACCTGTGGCGAATTCCCTGGCTCTATATGTTGTATTTAAATAGCAGCCGAATCTTATTAAATTAAATTAAATTAATGAGCATTGAGAAATTTTTGTAAATGCGCACTGAAGAATTAAATTATTATTATTATTACTGCATGCAAGGTATGGTAATTACGCACTATTAAAAAATTTAAATGTTAATAAAAAGATCATTACCTTTTTCAAATTTTTATCAAATTAAAACAATGAAATTCAAGTTTATATTTTTTTATTTCGATGCATTTTATATTAATAAATTTTTATAAAATTCTGATTTAATCGGAATATTATATTCAGCAACATTTCCAACTCCAATTTTAAGTAAATGTTTCTTATATTTTAGAAAGTGTGTTAAATACCTTATTGTTCAACCATTTGATTATCAGGTAGACATGAATCCAAGTTCCCGTTTTCAAATATTTTTCTAAATACGATTTCACCTTTTTCTCCGGGGGACATCCCATAGAGGTTATTTTGTTGAAACATTTTGTAATATTCCTCGGTAATGTCTTCTTTTTCGCCAAAAATAAGGAAAGCATTTCGATAACAGTCTCGATGTCTTTACGAAGACTCGAAGCAGGGTAATAACCAGACGGTTTTAAAATATTCATCAAACGATCTACCAGTTTGCGTACTGTCGCATCTCCTTCTCCATTAATGGGTTCTGGCTGTAAACCATGTTGCAACATTACAACAAGATGATGACAATAAATACCAATTCGATCTTCGATTGACTTCGAATCAGCTTTCAGAAAAAAAGTGCGGAGAATACTTTCACCTGAACGGACATCGCAGTACAATTCTGTATTATCCACACTGTAACAATTTAATGCGTTGTTAATACGTTCAGCGAGCTCTTTTCTTTTTCCAATTTCATTGGCTCTGCAAAATTCTTTCATCATTTCTTTGTACGATAGGTCTGACGATGTTTGAATTATATCAGCAGCTGCTTGAAAAATACAAGAACAAAGCATAAAATTATGAAGTAAATTTTCTCACAAAATCGGTCGATTGCCTGCATTTAGTATCAGAAGACAGATTTAGAAAAGACGACGCGAGCTCAAAGACGACGCGCGGATGTCGTCGTTTGGCGCCGACTGTCATCAGCTTCTACTTTGCGATGTCGTCTTGGACGATTTCATGTATGAGTTATGAGATTTATGCTTCTTTTGAAAAAGATATGACAGCATGCATCACAAACATCATCCTATTTTCTTCCCCATGTATTTTATAATGATTCTAGACACGTGTTTTTTATGTAGACACGCTCAATAAGTGATTTAATTCTCGTAGTTATAGCTATCTAGTAATGTCCAATACAGGCATTTGATGTCTGATGGGGAAGATGGTGTCAAATAGTGTCTGCACGATGGCTCAAAGGTTTACAGTATTGTGTAGGGTGTACGATGGTCGAAATGTGTCAGATGGTTATCAGATGGTGTAGGTTGGTTATACAGGGAAGGGTTATCAGATGGTGAAGATGGGACAGATAGTGTATGATGGTCGAAGTGTGTCAAATGGTGTATGATGGTCCAAGTGTGTCAGATGGTTGTAAGATGGTGCAGTTTGGGGGGGGGGGGGGACACAAATCCGCCGATCCGCCCAAATTTGAAGCAAAATCCGCGATCAGACAATGGTCTTGTCTAAATTTGGATCCGCTAAAAGCTCTACTATGAAGTCACAATCCAGGATCCGAACTAAATTGCAAGCTAAATCCACAATCCGAGCCAAAATATTAGATAAATCCACAATCCGCTGTATTAACAAGATCCTCAAATCTGTGTAAAATACTTTCCAGATCCGAAATCCGAACAATTTTTTCTGTGAAATCCGACTATCCGAAATCCTATTCATCCCCCCCAGTGTGGTTATACAGGAAAGGGTTGTCAGATAAGACTATGGTCAAAGTGTGTCAGATGGTTTTCAGATGGTGGATGATGGTCGAAGATTGTCGGATGGTTGTCAGATGATGTGGGGTTGTTATACAGGGAAGGTACGTTGTCAGATGGTGAAGATGGTACAGATGGTGTGTGATGGTCGACATGTGTCAGGGTACTCCAGAATTACAGCTCTAATTCAAATGTGCGATAACTGGTACGAAATATGAATAATGGCAAGTTAACAGGGGTAGTTTTCCTTGATATCAGAGAAGCTTTCAATTCAATAGATCATGTTATACCACTTGAAAAACTAGCTTTCTACGGCGCTTCACAATTTGAACTTGCATGTTTTCAATCCCACCTCTCAAATCGGCAGCAACAGTGCCAAGTAAATGGCTGCCTCTTCAATAAAGGTGAAATCATTTGCGGGGTTCCACAAGGTTCAATACTTGGCCCGTTGTTGTTCCTAATTTATATCAACGATTTACCCAACAGTCTAAAGACAATAACACCCTGTCTATATGCAGATGATACCCAAATTTTCGCCTCTTCGCACGACTCTGTTGAGCTGGCTAATAATATTAACTCTGATTTAGAGAATGTCACAGATTGATTAAATGTAAATAAACTTGTCAAACAAAATTTGACCAACAAAGTTGATGACTTGTACAACAGCATTGTCATGAACAATAATGTACTTTCACCTGTTTATAGACGGCCGGCCAACTTGACAAAATTCGCTTCAAAAAACCTTTGATGGCATTTTGTGTTACAAGCAAACAAAACATATAGACATATTGTTTAGACACTTACCTAACTTATTAGGCCTAACTTATTACGATTTCTGCACCTCCCAAAAGCGCGTAAACTACACAGGAAAAATGGCGGGAAATGAAAATTGGGCTTTCCCCAGCTCCCGAAATAACCAATCAGCGCTTGCCTTCAACTTGCGAGTGTTCCCTTGTTGCCTTGACAACGACAAACTCGAAAGAACTTTGGTCGTTTTTTTCACTGTTTTCAACACAAAATACACTGTAAAAAGCGAATTTGTATATAAAAAACCAACAGAAAAGCAAAGACATCAAAGAATACACAGTAAAGTTTGTATATATGTTTTTTCTACTTATTTTAATAATGTAGTTCATTAAAAATCACTTCAATATTCATAGCTTTTATGGTACTACTTGCTTATGAATCTTTCCGCTTTCACTTTGATAACATTTACAGTTGTCACTTCAAGTAGTTTATGTGTTCTTTCCAACAACAAAAAGCAATCTTCTAATCAGGTCGCCAATAGAAGTTTTCCTTCGGATATATTTTTTTATGCAGCAAAAATGAGTTATGAGTCTAGCTCAAAACGACCTTTATATCCGAAAATAGATCCAATAACTGTCCTTAAAAAGGTTAAGAAAGATTCAGAGATTTCCAAGTGAGCGCAGTGAGACTGCAGCAGGCAGTGGCTTGAGTAGTGCAACAGAGGAAGGGAAAAGCAAGGTTTTTGAGGTTGCCCTAAAAAGAAAATCTCTGAATGATACAAGTTCCCTAGGTGTTATTGAAAGGATACTTGCTACCATTGGTACCGGTGAAAATATAAATTTAGATGATTTAAAATGGCATCGTTCTTGTTACAGCAAGTTCACCCATATAGGCATGCTAAATAGGCTTGAGAAGAAACAAGAGGGCATAAAAACAGTCCATGAAGCTTCAACTAGTAATACTGTTGCACATAAGGCCTCCACACGCAGCAGACATGAGCATAACATAAAATGGGAAATATGTATGTTTTGTCAAGCAAGTGAAGACAAAAACCTCAGAAATGTTATGACGATGACACTGTCAGATAAAATTTTATCAATGGCAAAACAAGATGTTGTTATGAGTGTGGACTAGCAAATGTATGCGACCTAGTGGCTGCAGAGAGGAAATATCATGTATAGTGCTGGGTTAAATTCCAGAGAACAATTAGTACATCCAATTTGAAAACTGTGGATCCTAGGAATAGTGACCAATCCCTTGATATACTTTGTTCTGCTATTCTAACAGGGTTAAACTCTGGTCATGTGTATGATATCGGAAATATCTGGGTTCACTATAAGAAATTGTGTTCTAATCTAAACATGCAAATCCACCAGAAATATATAACAAGGAGGCAATCATTTTATAACGACATCCAAAATTTAATTGGTGAAAAGGCTGGTTTTATTAGACCCATAGATCCTAAGGCTCACCTCCTTGTTTACCCCAACAATAAGACTGATTATGCTGTAGCACAACACCTAGAATATGTGAGTAATGATGATGAAGACAAGCTTGGTAATGAAGATCACCTTGTTCCCTTCCAAGACAATGCACTGCTAGAATTAGTCCATAGAGCTATGACCATCAGGAATGATTTGGAAAATACACCAGGTCATAGTGCTGCATGGTGTGGGCTAGATAAGGAACATGTTGCTAAGGTTATTCCCCAAAGCTTATATACTTTTCTTTCAGTTCTTTTCGGGGGAACAGATAGATTAGAAGAAAGATCATCTAAATTAGATGACCATATCACTAGCATTGCTCAGGATATATTTTACTTAGCCTCTAGAAAGAGAAAGTTGATCCCAAAGCATATTGGTCTAGGGCTTACACTACACCAGGCAACTAGGTCAGAAAAGCTTGTTGATTTATTTCATGCAGCAGGTCATACAATAGGGATGGATACAATTAGAAGAATTGATACTACAATAGCTTCAGATATAATCGACAGGTTTAACAAAAATGGGCATATATATATCCCAAATGAGCTTGTGCCATATTCCCCTAGCCGTATTGTTCTAGCCTCATGTGATAATATTGATGTGCTTGAGGAAACAATAGATGGAAAAAACACATTTCATTGCACGCAAATGACGCTGTGGCAAAGAGGCCCGGCAAATATAAGGTCTGACATAGATAATAAGCACATCAACAGGGCAAAAACAATAACAAGAGATAGCTTAGATCAATTCCATAAGTTAGATCATGCCAGCATGCCAGTTGGTGAAAGGCCAAAGCCAGTTAGTAACCTTCCTCCTGACCTAGAAATAGAAAAGTGGTTTAATAAAAGCAATAATCAGGTTGAGTCAAAAATGAAAAATATGGCATGGATAATAGCACGTATGTGCCAAACCTCTCAACAAATGGTGCCAGCTTGGGCTGCTTTTAATGAGAAGATTAGCTTAGTTAACTCACCCATTACTACGCCTGGTATGTTGCCTATACTTCAGGCTCCTGCAGATGATAATAATACCATGACAACCATACTTAATCGCTTTACATCAATTGCTAAACATCTTGGCCAGCCAAATACTGTAATAGCAGTAGATCAACCTTTGTACAGTAGAGGCAAGGAAATTATTTGGGCCAACCCTGAAAAATATCAGAATGTAGTTTTGGTTATGGGCCATTTGCACGTTCTCTTTAACTTTCTTAAAGCAATAGGTCAACATATGGAAAATTCAGGGCTTGCAGATATATGGGTTGAGTCTGGTGTTTTTGCGCAAAATACTACTGGTGCAATGTTAGAAGGGAAGCAATATTATCGAGCTGTAAGAGGTCATCTATTAACATATGAAGCTTTAAGTCGAATTTATTGGCAATATTTTACTTCTTGGTTAACATCTAATGAAAGGGAGGTTAATATAAAATCAATGATAGATCAAATAGTAAAGGAATTCTGCCAC